>JARQOD010000531.1:99026-143630 GCA_033576555.1 Oophaga sylvatica | reverse complement strand
TCGGGCCTGTTCCCCCTTGTGAAGGGAAAAAACCCTGCGCCCCCCTGTTTCCTTCATCCTGGGCTCCAACCCCGCCTTTGTTGCTCGAAGTGCTGTTAGCACAGTCACACTTGCTCCTGTGTTACGGGGTTTCGTAATGTCACTGTTCCCCGCGTGTGAACGGCAAAAAGTCTCTGCCTCCGCCTGTTCTCTTCTATCCCTGGGTAAAACACCCCCTTGTGCTCGGAAGTCTGTTAGCAAGTAAAAACACTTGTCCGTGTTAGGGGGTTCAGAATGAGCTTTTCCCCCTGCTGTGTGAACGGCAAAAAGTCCTCGCCCCCAGGGTTCTTTCTATCCCTGGGCCCCAAACACCGCCAGTTGTTCCCGGAAGTGCTGTTAGCACAGTCAACACTTGCTCCTGTGTTACTGGGGTTCAGTAATGTCAGCTGTTCCCCTGCTGTGTGAACAGCAAAAAGTCCTGCTGCCTCCACCATGTTCTCTTCTCATCCCTGGGCTCCAACACCGCCAGTTGTTGCTCGGAAGTGCTGTTAGCACAGTCAACACTTGCTCCTGTGTTACTGGGGTTCAGTAATGTCAGCTGTTCCCCTGCTGTGTGAACGGCAAAAAGTCCTGCTGCCTCCACCATGTTCTCTTCTCATCCCTGGGCTCCAACACCGCCAGTTGTTGCTCGGAAGTGCTGTTAGCACAGTCAACACTTGCTCCTGTGTTACTGGGCTTCAGTAATGTCAGCTGTTCCCCTGCTGTGTGAACGGCAAAAAGTCCTGCTGCCTCCACCATGTTCTCTTCTCATCCCTGGGCTACAACACCGCCAGTTGTTGCTCGGAAGTGCTGTTAGCACAGTCAACACTTGCTCCTGTGTTACTGGGGTTCAGTAATGTCAGCTGTTCCCCTGCTGTGTGAACGGCAAAAAGTCCTGCTGCCTCCACCATGTTCTCTTCTCATCCCTGGGCTCCAACACCGCCAGTTGTTGCTCGGAAGTGCTGTTAGCACAGTCAACACTTGCTCCTGTGTTACTGGGGTTCAGTAATGTCAGCTGTTCTCCTGCTGTGTGAACGGCAAAAAGTCCTGCTGCCTCCACCATGTTCTCTTCTCATCCCTGGGCTCCAACACCGCCAGTTGATGCTCGGAAGTGCTGTTAGCACAGTCAACACTTGCTCCTGTGTTACTGGGGTTCAGTAATGTCAGCTGTTCCCCTGCTGTGTGAACGGCAAAAAGTCCTGCTGCCTCCACCCTGTTCTCCTCTCATCCCTGGGCTCCAACACCGCCAGTTGTTGCTCGGAAGTGCTGTTAGCACAGTCAACACTTGCTCCTGTGTTACTGGGGTTCAGTAATGTCAGCTGTTCCCCTGCTGTGTGAACGGCAAAAAGTCCTGCTGCCTCCACCATGTTCTCTTCTCATCCTGGGCTACAACACCGCCAGTTGTTGCTCGGAAGTGCTGTTAGCACAGTCAACACTTGCTCCTGTGTTACTGGGCTTCAGTAATGTCAGCTGTTCCCCTGCTGTGTGAACGGCAAAAAGTCCTGCTGCCTCCACCATGTTCTCTTCTTATCCCTGGGCTCCAACACCGCCAGTTGTTGCTCGGAAGTGCTGTTAGCACAGTCAACACTTGCTCCTGTGTTACTGGGGTTCAGTAATGTCAGCTGTTCCCCTGCTGTGTGAACGGCAAAAAGTCCTGCTGCCTCCACCATGTTCTCTTCTCATCCCTGGGCTCCAACACCGCCAGTTGTTGCTCGGAAGTGCTGTTAGCACAGTCAACACTTGCTCCTGTGTTACTGGGGTTCAGTAATGTCAGCTGTTCCCCTGCTGTGTGAACGGCTAAAAGTCATGCTGCCTCCATCCTGTTGTCTTCTCATCCCTGGGCTTCAACACCGCCAGTTGTTGCTCGGAAGTGTCATTGGCACGGGTACTCACTCCTGTCCAGACTGGTTACAGCACGCCATCTGTTTCCTGTCAGTGTAAACGTCACTTAGCCTCCAATAAGTTGTCCTGTCGTGTTGCGGTCGGGTTAGCCGACTCTATGGTGCTTGGAGTTTAGGTGCTTCCTATGTGTGCTGCGGCATATGCAAATAAAGGCTGTTTCGTTGTGACAATAGGACAATCACCCACTGTAGTACTGTGGGATTCGGTAACTGCGGCCGGCTCGCGGCCTGTCAACTTAAATTTCCATGGGTACCTTCTGCTACCCGTCCGGGTTCCAGTACCGTCAGCTGGTTCTCCGCAGTGCCTTTGGCCTAGGTGCCGCCATCTCGGTATCCGAGTTCC
This sequence comes from Oophaga sylvatica, assembly GCA_033576555.1. Lineage (NCBI taxonomy): Eukaryota > Metazoa > Chordata > Amphibia > Anura > Dendrobatidae > Oophaga > Oophaga sylvatica. The sequence goes on along the minus strand of JARQOD010000531.1, from coordinate 141,368 downwards.
AGCAACGTCTGCTGGTCCTTGATAGTGCTTTGGAGCACAGGTACCTCCTGCTTAGTAACCGTGTCCCAGTAACGTCAGCTGGTCCTCGGTCGTGCCATTGGCTCTTTTCCTTCTGCTGCCCCTCCGGGTTCCAGCACAGTCAGCTGGTCCTCGTTACTTGCATTGGCTCTTGTACCTTCTGCTACATTTACAAATTGAAGATTTTTTCAATGCTTTTTTGGGTAATCACTCTGGATCTCCAACAATGAAGACGACGACCCTGATGACCACCCCGAAGAATATGACGACCACAAGGACGACGAGCATCAAGCCAACCAGCCTAAACACCATCACAAAGAAGAAATAAAAGATTACCAAACAGGACTAAGAAGGTTAAGACAAACTACAAGATACAGAACAAGAGACTTAAGAACAATAAGCAGAAGATCAAAAGCAGAAGAACATGAAGTATAAGACCAAAATGAAGAGCAAAATATATGCTCTAAATTATAAGCAGAAGAAGACTAAGCAGTGTATGGGGGTGAGTCCGTTCCTCCTCGTGGTGCCCCTGGAAAATGCCTGCTGCTGCAGGCTAAACTGAACACGACAAATACTGTTGTAATTTAAATCTTTTGTGACAGCAAGAACGGAAGGATGAAAAATTCATACTTTGACAGATTACAAGTACAGGATTCTCTGTCACAAATAAGAATATGATGAAGAAGATGAAGTACAATATGAATAAGAATAATAGTTTAATAAGAAGAATATGAGTAATGTTAACAAAAAGATGAATAGCAAGAAGTTTAAAAAGAAGATAAAGAAGGTGAAGATGAAGAATAATTTGATGAAAAAGATGATGCTGCTGAAGATTATGAAGGAGAAAGTGTGTCAAAAGTTAAAAAGGTGAAGAGCATGGAAGTTGTGAAATATACATATTTGCCAAAATAGAAAAAACGTTAACAACATTGTCAATTTCTTCGTCAATCCGAACATCTTTAAAAAAAAAATATTTATGCTATTCCATTTGATTGGGTTAAACATCTACGCCTTTAATGTCTCCTCAACCTTCCCCAATACATTCTACATTACTCTTTGTTGTTTTCCTTCATGTACAATTAACCAACAAGTCAAGAATGGGTTTTTTTTAATTCCGATATTTTGTTCCCATAGACTTACATTGGATTTCCGGTATCGGTATCGGGTATCGCCGATATTTTTTGGGTATCGGCGATACCATTCCGATTCCGATACTTTTGGATATCGGAAAGTATCGCTCAACTCTACTGGGAAAGAGATAATCTCCTGATGAGAATGAGACATAGATAATGTGAGAGGGATTGTCTGATGTGTGCTCTGTGAGGGCAGTATTGATCCATTCACCACTCGAACAGTCACCGGTTTGGCGAGCATCACCTGAGGTATTGTGTGGCGTATAGCGAAGGCAGAGGACATAAAGTTCCCCTCTGCTCCAGAATCCACACAAAGCTCAACTGTTAGAGTGGATGGACCAAAAGAGATTGTCCCTTTAAAGGACAGCTTGGAGGCAAATGCCGCTGAATCTAGTGAACCTCCTCCCATGGTTACTAGATGCGATCGTGTTCCCGATCGCTGGGGACATCTATTGGCATAATGTCCTAACTGTTGGCAATTGTTACAAACCACGGGGACTCGAGCGGGCCGAGACTTAGGTCCCGCTTGAGCAACCTCCATGGCTTCCTGGGAGTCGGACGCCTGAATGGGAGATTGTAGAGGTTTGGCAAAGGAGGGAGCCAGCTGGAACTTCTGTCTACACTGGGCCTGCTCCAACCTCCACTCGTGAAAACGAAGGTCGATGCGGGTAGAAATGGAGGTAAGTTTCTCCAGTGAGGCAGGAATCTCCCTGGTGGCCAAAGCATCCTTTACATGGTCAGCCAGACCTCTCCAGTATACCGGAATGAGGACTTTATCTGGCCACTCTAACTCGGAGGCCAGAGTCTGAAATTGGACTGAAAGCTGGCTGACCATGGACGAACCCTGTGACATTGCCAGCAGTTGGAGCGCCATATCGTGGGTGACCTGAGGGCCTAAAAAGACCTTTTTAAGAGCCTCCAGAAACCGAGGAGCACTCCGCACCACACGATCGTCGCGCTCCCACAGCGGCGTTGCCCACTCCAACGCTCTGCCCGATAGAAGTGATACTATGAAATCAACTTCTGCCCGCTCCGTGGGAAAACGTGCAGCCAGAAGCTCGAGCTGTATAGAGCACTGGCTTACGAATCCCCGACAATGTTTACTGTCACAAGAAAACATGTCTGGAAGCGGGAGACGGGATAAGGTCGGGGCAGAGATAGCGGAGGACAAATTGGCTGCCACTGCGCTAGCAGCCTGAACAGCGACTGCAGTAACATCCACAGCTGAGGTTGTGCGCTTGAGAGCCGCCAACCTACCCTCCAGCTGCTGGATGAACTGCCCTAGGCGCTGGTCGTCCGCCATTTTACTAGCCAGACCCTGGCGTTAGTATTATGTTAGGGTCTGCGGAATGCACCAAATAAATATAAATAATGGGTGCGTTCACAGCCCGGGGTCCACCATGCAGGCAGAACCTGCTGCTAGTAAGATGACAGGATATGGCGGTATAAGCGAGCTCTGTTACTTCACAGAGCTACAAACATAGACACTGTGGCACTATATGGCGGTATGAGCAAACACTGTTACACCACAGAGACGCTGACATAGATGCTGAGATAGAGACTGTGTCCTGTTAACATCACAGGAGGACACAGATAGCTGCTGTGCAGATAGCAGTCCGTGGTCATGCAGTCAGCAACACAAACAAGCATCTCCTCATCGGATTAGCCGGTATTCTAGAGGCTATTTCAGCCAAGCCCTGAACACGTGCATATAAAACTCCTCACCGGAGGTGCCGGTATTCCAGGAGCTTATTTAGCCGAGCCCTAAACGCATGCGTGCATGATCACACTGGCGCAAAGCACAAAACACAATTGATACTAGCGCATGGCCGAGCGGTCATGCAACCCTTTTATAGCAGCAACTACAAGACCTTCCAGAAAAGGACCAATGAGAAACTGTTACAGAACCTCAGCAGTTTCAGGACCTTCCTGGTGGACCAATAGGAGTTGCTGCAGTACCTGAGCATGTGACCCCTGATCTCCAATGAGAGATCTTACCCTGGGCATGCTCAGAAGGGGAAACGCAGGACTTAGTCCCAAGACTGCCTGCTCCAGCACTGGTTATAATAGAGGAACCAGAAGAGGCAGCAACAAGCCTCTGCTCAGCTGGGACCAACGTCTCCGCTGAGCAGGCTCCACTGCGGCCGGAGATGGATGGGGGACCGCTGCGGAACTGGTTAGAGTTTCCCCTTGTGTAGCAGCGGGAACTCGATCCTAACACACACCTTCTCATTTAAAGATTTTTCTGTATTTTCATGACTATGAAAATTGTACATTCACACTGAAGGCATCAACACTATGAATTAACACATGTGGAATTATATACTTAACAAAAAAGTGTGTAACAAGAGAATGCCAAGAGTGTGCAAAGCAGTCATCAAAGCAAAAGATGGCTACTTTGAAGAACCTAGAATATAAGACATAATTTCAGTTGTTACACACTTTTTTATTAAGTATATAATTCCACATGTGTTAATTCATAGTTTTGATGCCTTCAGTGTGGATTTACAATTTTCATAGTCATGAAAATACAGAATAATCTTTAAATGAGAAGGTGTGTCCAAACTTTTGGTCTGTGCTGTTTATATGTAGAATATATATATATATATATATATATATATACATATATATATATATGTATATATATATATATATATATATATATATATCTACACATATATACAGTGGGTACGGAAAGTATTCAGACCCCTTTAAATTTTTCACTCTTTCATTGCAGCCATTTGGTAAATTCAAAAAAGTTCATTTTTTTTTCTCATTAATGTAAGCTTTGGACCACATCTTCACTGAAAAACACAGAAATGTAGAAATATTTGCAAATTTATCAAAAAAGAAAAACTGAAATATCACATGGTCATAAGTATTTGTCATGGTTTGCTGAGTTTGTGGGAAAAGGTAGGTTAAGGGTTAATTTGGATGGCTTCTCTCTGGGATTCTAGGAGGCTTCTTATAGCCTCATTGTAGGGCCATTCCTTGTCGCTTATACTTTGACCCTTGGCCGAGTGTGTGTGACCCTGTGTTTTGTGCTTGTGATTCTTTGCTTGCTTGGTTTTGACTTGGTTCTGTTCCCGTTACGAGTTCTGCCTGCCCCTCTTGTACTACGTTGCTATCTCGTGTATGACCTCTTGCCTTTGTCCTGACAATTCTCTGCTTATCCCTCCTGTACTGCGTTGCTATCTTGTGTATGACTCCTGGCTTATGTTCTGACTATTCTCTGCTCGCCCCTTCTGTACTGCGCTGTCCTCTCCGTGTATGACCCCCGTTTGTCTGACCTGAGTTTCCCTATTCACTAATCCAGGATCCCTGGAGAGTCCTGTTCTCAACTCCAGTAGCAGAACGCTAGGCCCCGCCCCCTGTGGTCACATGATCGCAGGTCCTTTTGCTTACTGCTACTCTCACCACGCTGCTCTGGTCCCGTCTGCCTGAGCCCCCCCTGCGGCATCTGACCCCGGGCCCTTCCACAGTGTGGGTGAGTCACCCTGCTCAGCCGTGGCAGTTCGCCGGCGCTGACAGGGTCGTTACAGTATTCCGACCCTTTGCTCAGGCACTCATATTTAAGTTACATGCTGTTTATTTCCTTGTGATCCTCCTTGAGATGGTTCTACTTCTCCTTCACTAGAGTCCATCTGTGTTTAATTAAACTGATAGGACTTGATTAATTTGTAAAGGCCTGTCTATACAAGACCTCATAGCTCACAGTGCAAGTCAGACCAAAAGAGAATCATGAGGTCAAAGGAACTAGCCAAGGAGCTCAGACAGAGATTTGTGGCAAGGCACACATCTGGCCAAGGTGACAAAAGAATTTCTGTAGTACTCAAGGTTCCTAAGAGCACAGTGGCCTCCATAATCCTTAAATGGAAGAAGTTTGGGACCACCTAAAGTCTTCCTAGACCTGGCCGTCCAGCCAAACTGAGCAATTGTGGGTTAAGAGCCTTGGTGAGAGAGGTAAAGAAGAACCCCAAGATCACTGTGGCTGATCTCCACAGATGCAGTAGGGAGATGGGAGAAAGTTCCACAAAGTCAAATATTACTGCAGCTCTCCACCAGTCAGTCCTTTATAGCATATTGGCCCAACAGAAGCCTCTTCTCAGTGGCAGACATATGAAAGCTTGCATAGTGTTTGCTTAAAAAAAAGCACATGAAGGACTCCCAGACTATGAGAAATAAGATTCTCTGGTCTGAGGAGATGAAGATTGAACTTTTTGGTGATAACTCTAAGTGGTATATGTGGAGAAAAGCAGGCACTGCTCATCACCTGCCCAATACAATCCCAACAGTGAAACATGGTGGTGGCAGCATCATGCTATTGGGGGTGTTTTTCAGTGGCAGGGACTGGACGACTGGTTGCAATTGAAGGATACATGAATACTGCAAAGTACAGATATATCCTGGAAGAAAACTTCTGGAACTCAGACTTGGCCGAATGTTCACCTTCCAACCAGACAACGACCCTAAGCACACAGCTAAAATAACAGAAGAGTAGCTTCAGTATAACTCTGTGACTATTCTTGACTGGCCCAGCCAGAGCCCTCACCTAAACCCAATTGAGCATCTCTGGAGAAACCTGAAGATAGCTGTCCACCAACGTTCACCATCCAACCTGACGGAACTGGAGAGGATCTGCAAGGATGAATGGCAGAGGATCCATAAATCCGGTGTGAAAAACTTGTTACATCAATCCCAAGAAGACTCATGGCTGTGCTAGCTCAAAATGGTGCTTCTACTCAATACTGAGCAAAGGGTCTGAATACTTATGATCATGTGATATTTCAGTTTTACTTTTTTAATAAATTTGCAAAAATTTCTGCATTTCTGTTTTTTTTTCAGTCAAGATGGGGTGCAGAGTGTACATTAATGAGAAAAAAAAGGAACTTTTTTGAATTTACCAAATGGCTGCAATGAAACAAAGAGTGAAAAATGTAAAGGGGTCTGAATACATATATATACAGCTCTGGCAAAAATTAAGAGACCACTGCACAGCTTTATAAAAATCAGCTTCTCTACCTGTCTGACAACCATTCCATTCCAGTGTCAGTTGAATTTCAACCAGAGTACACCTCATTCTTTTTAATGTGTTTCTGATTAGGTGATCACCTTAACCAAATCTTATTTAACGAAGGAAAGTATAAAAAACAATTCACAATCCTCTTGCAATAGGACAAGCTGGATAGCTAAACAAGTGCTAGTAATATCCCAAAAGTAATAGGAATGAAAAAAGATCTTTTAACCATGCCAAAGGAGTTAAAAAGAAAAGTCTTGAGTGAGGAAAAGAAAGGCTCAATTCTGACTTTACTAGCAGAGGGATACAGTGAGCATCATGCTGTCTCCATCCTTAAAATTTCTAAGACGGCAGTCCATTACAACTAGGTCAAGCAGCAGACATTGGGGACAACAAAGCTACAGACCGGCAGAGGGTGAAAACTACTCTCCACTCACCGGGATGACCGTCATCTTATTCGAATGCAACTCAGCAAGACATCAATGACATCAAGTGACCTACAAAAAGAATGGCAAATGGCAGCTGGGATGAAGTGCAAGGCAAGAACAGTTAGTAACAGGCTCCTAGAGGCAGTGCTCAAGTCATGTAAAGCTAGAAAAAAGCCTTTCACCAATGAGAAGCAAAGGAGAGCCAGGCTGAAGTTTGCCAAAGACCATAAGGATTGGACCATAGAGGACTGGAGTAAGGTAATCTTCTCTGATGAGTCTAATTTTCAGATTTGCCCAACACCTGGTCATCTAATGGTTAGACGGAGACCTGGAGAGGCGTACATGCCACAGTGTCTGGCACCCACTGTGAAATTTGTTGGCGGATCAATGATGCTTAGTGTTGAGCGATACTGCCTGATATCCCAAAATATCGGATCGGATTGGATCGGCCCGATACTCAAAAAGTATCGGGTATCGCAGATCCGATACCGGAAACACAATGCAAGTCAATGTGACAGAAATATCGGAACTAAAAAAACCTCTTTCTTTCCTTGTAAACACTACATATACACACACAGAATACACACATATATTATATATATATATATATATATATATATACTGTGGTAAGACGACTCGCTGGGCTCTCCTGAAGGCAGACTCAGGACACAAGTTCTCTGGGTTTTCTTTCTGCTGTTTTATTATCAGCCATAAACTGATGCAGGTTTCGCAGGAAAAATAAACATGACCCTTCTGGGTTAAACGGGAAAACATAAAAAAAACAAACAATAACTCAGTCCATAGATGAGTGGGTTCCACCCGCTCTCGGTAGCATAAACTGCACTACTAAAGTCCTTGTGGAAAGCTCTGCTGCTTCCACTATCCTGTCTGGAGACTTGCCTCTCCAGACCACACCAGAGAAAAAAAAACAGGACTGAGCTTTTATACATTGCTCAGCCACACCCTTTTAACATATAACATGCTGGCAGATAAATAAAGTAGGTCTTAGTTCACACAGGAGAGCATCCCCTCACATATAAAACCAGTGACACTGTCACATATTCCCCCCCTCTGCCCAAAGCCGGGGGTTTGGGCACCTTCTGACACCAGACAGGGAATCCTAGAGAGGGCATCTGCATTCACATGTAACTTCCCTGGCCTATGCTCCACGTGAAAGTTAAATTCTTGAAGCTCTAGGAACCATCTAGTTACCCTAGCATTTTTTCCCCTCTTTTCCCTCAACCATCTCAACGGGGCATGGTCTGATACTAATTTAAACTTCCGGCCTATTAGGTAATATTTTAGTGTATCCACGGCCCATTTTATGGCTAAACACTCTTTCTCTACTATGGCGTAGTTCTTCTCGCAGGAGGACAGCTTTCGGCTTAGATAGAGAATGGGATGTTCTTCCCCATTTATTTCTTGGGAGAGTACGGCCCCTAGACCAACCTCTGATGCGTCAGTCTGGACCACAAATTCTTTCTTAAAGTCTAGCGCGACCAGGACAGGCTGCTTGCACAGTGTTAGCTTCAGCTTTTGAAACGCGGTCTCCGTTTCTTCCGTCCATTTCACCATGGTTGATTTAGTGCCTTTTAGAAGATCTGTTAGTGGGGCGGCAATCGTGGCGAAATTCGGGATAAACCGCCGGTAGTATCCCACCATTCCCAGGAATGCTTTCACCTGCTTCTTTGAGAGCGGTTGCGGCCAGGTTTGAATTGCCTCCACTTTCTTGATCTGCGGCTTTATTTCGCCTCTCCCAACAACATAGCCCAGGTACTTGGCCTCCTCTTTTCCGATGGCACACTTCTTCGGATTTATGGTAAATCCTGCTTTCCTTAGCGCGTCCAAAACGGCCTGTAGTTTAGGTAGGTGACTAGCCCAGTCTGGGCTAAAGACCACAATGTCGTCGAGGTAGGCTGCGGCATACTCCTTATGTGGGGCTAGGATCCGATCCATAGCCCTCTGGAAAGTGGCTGGGGCCCCCTGTAGTCCGAACGGCATCCGCTTGTATTGAAAACAGCCATCAGGTGTTGAGAAAGCCGTCTTCTCTTTAGCCATCTGGGACATGGGGATCTGCCAGTAGCCCTTCGTCAGGTCAAGAGTGGTGATGTACCTCGCCGGTCCAAGCCTCTCGATGAGTTCGTCGACGCGGGGCATCGGGTACGCGTCACACTTGGATACCTCATTTAGCCGACGGTAGTCATTACAAAACCTCCACTCTCCATTGGGTTTCGGCACGAGGACGATTGGGCTCGACCACCCACTCTTCGACTCCTCTATTACCCCGAGTTCTAACATCCTCTTCACCTCAGCCGAGATCACCTCCCGGCGTGCTTCCGGAATCCGATATGGCTTCAAATTCACTCGTACATGGGGTTCTGTCAGCACGTCATGCTCTATCACTTGTGTATGCCCGGCAACTCTGAGAACAGGTCCCGATTCCGCTGTAGCAATTCTCGACACTGTTGCTTCTGGGCCGGTGATAGAGTCTCTGCTATAGTGACCTCCTCCACCTTGCCTTCTGGTGCGGCTCCCAGGCAAGGAGTTTCCACAGGTTCTCGGTCCCGCCACGGCTTGAGCAAGTTTATATGATATATTTGATGTGCCTTCCTTCGGCCAGGCTGGTGGACTTTATAATTCACCTCGCTGACTTTCTCCACCACCTCGTATGGACCTTGCCATTTGGCGAGGAACTTGCTCTCAACGGTAGGGATCAGCACCAAAACACGGTCTCCGGGCTGGAACTGTCTTAGTCTCGCCGACCGGTTATAGACTCTCGCCTGGGCTTCCTGCGCCTGGAGGAGATGTTCCTTTACGATGGGCATCACCTTTGACATTCTCTCCTGTAACTGGGCGACATGTTCGATGATACTCCGGTGTGGCGTGACTTCAGCCTCCCAAGTTTCCTTGGCGATGTCTAGGAGACCTCTTGGATGGCGCCCATATAGGAGCTCAAATGGAGAGAAGCCCGTGGAGGCTTGAGGAACTTCTCTGACCGAGAAAAGCAGAAATGGGAGCAGGTAGTCCCAGTCTCTCCATCCTTTTCAACGACCTTCTTGAGCATCGCCTTTAAGGTCTCGTTGAAGCGTTCCACTAGGCCGTCCGTTTGTGGATGATAAACTGAGGTCCGCAGCTGAGTTATCTGAAGGACTCTGCAAAGCTCCTTCATCACCTTGCTCATGAAGGGGGTTCCTTGGTCTGTTAAAATCTCTTTTGGTAGACCTGTCCGAGCAAAAATATGGACCAACTCTCGGGCTATACTTTTACTGGACATGTTCCTTAGGGGAACCGCTTCTGGATACCGAGTCGCATAGTCCATGACGACCAGGATATATTGGTGGCCCCGAGCTGATTTGACTATGGGGCCCACGAGGTCCATGGCAATCCTCTCAAAGGGAACCTCTATCACAGGTAGTGGAACTAAGGGGCTACGGAAATGGGAGGAGGGAGCGGTTATTTGGCAGGTGGGGCAGGACCTACAAAAGTTTTGAATTTCTCGATAACACCCTGGCCAATAAAACCTCCTCAGTATCCTCTCCTGAGTTTTCTCGACCCCTAGGTGTCCCCCCAGAACATCTGAATGGGCCATGTCTAGCACCCGCCGTCTGTATGGCCCCGGCACTAACAGCTGTTCCACTATCTCACCGCCCCTCAGTTTGGCCACCCGATATAGCAACTCCCCTGTACTGCAAAGTGGGGGAATCTGGTGTCGGCCCCCGGCTCTTGGGCAACCCCATTACATACAGTAACCTGGTCAAACGCCCCTTTTAAGGTCAGGTCTCGAACTTGAGCAGTCCCAAAGTTCTCTCTGGACATATCTAACACAGGTAGGTCGGTCTCCTCGGTCACCGTCTCACCCTCATCACCGACAGGGACGCACAGTGGGAACTCCTCACTCTGAGACTCTGTCGGGGGTTCTTCTTCAAGGATCTCGCTTTTCCCCATGCCACTTAGTCCAGTTCCCTTCCCCACAAATCCCAGAATAAGGAAAAATCACGGCCCAATATGACGGGATGTATCAGGTCCTTTACCACCCCGACTTCATGGGACTGGGCACCACAGTCTGTCCCCACTGTTACTGTGGCCACGGGATAGTCCTTGGCGTCACCATGGATGCACCGAACACCCAGGGTTTTGGAAGGGATCAACTGGTGGGGAAGGGATGCTCTGATCAAGGTCACCAGACTCCCGGAGTCCAACAGCCAAGCACTTTTATTCCATTAATGGATACTGCAAACGTCTGCGGTCCCTTGCCGGGTCGACAGTCCACGCTACAGGCTGGATAGGCATAATAGGAGACCCGTCTGCCTAGGCTGCAGTCCATGGGCTCAGGGGATAGTTGACACTTGGCGGCTACATGTCCAGGGTTGTGACATTGCCAGCAAACTATATCTTTCCCACTTGTTCTAAAGGCCCCTTCAATAGGAGTGGGACGCCCCCCAGTGGTGGCTTTAGACCCCTTCCGTGGTGAACCCACCCCCTTTTGGGTATCCCAGTAGGGAGAAATGACTGCATCCGGTTTCCCAAGAGATCTCTCAACTACCTGGTACCTCTCTACCAGGCCGATAAAGTCATCTGCGTTCTGGGGATCACCCTGGGCAACCCAGGTCTGTACTGACTTGGGAAGGGAATGCATGAATCTATCAATCACCACCCGCCCAACCATCTGGGCCGGAGTGGAGGATTCCGGTTGTAGCCACTTCTGAACAAGATGCAATAAGTCAAACATCTGCGAACGTGGGGGTTTGTTGCTAGCATACGCCCAGTGATGAACTCGCTGGGCTCTTACTGCCATATTTACTCCCAGACGTGCTAAGATCTCTGTCTTTAGTTTGGGATACTCCTTAGCATCTTGCAGCGCCAAGTCAAAATACGCTTTTTGGGGTTCACCCGATAAATATGGCGCCAGAACCTCTGCCCAGTGTGCTGGTGGAAGTCTCTCCCTATCAGCCACCCTCTCAAAAACAGTCAGAAATGCTTCTACATCATCCCCAGGGGTCATCTTTTGCATGGCCCGCCTTACCGCCTTCCTGACGTGAGAATCATCAGTCGGCCGTGGGGTTGGGGTGACCGCCTGGCTCTGGATGGCGTCCGCCAAAAGCTGTATCTGCTGTTGCGCCTCCTGCTGGTGCTGCTGCTGCGACTTTTGCTGCAACTGGATCTGCTGAATCAACAGTTTGGTCGTCTCCTGGTGCTGCTGCTGCATGCTCTGCTGGCTCTGTAGGTGTTGCTGCTGTATGCTCTGCTGGGCCTGGACCAGGTGCTTAACGAGCTCCTCCATGCTGCCGTACTTCTCTAGCTGTTTGGCAGCCTTCACCCAGGACATCTACCGGTCTTTGTGGCAGGTACACGTGTTCCTGGAATCCTGCACGCACTCTCACACCAACTGTGGTAAGACGACTCGCTCGGCTCTCCTGAAGGCAGACTCAGGACACACGTTCTCTGGGTTTTCTTTCTGCTGGTTTATTATCAGCCATAAACTCATGCAGGTTTCGCAGGAAAAATAAACATGACCCTTCTGGGTTAAACGGGAAAACATAAAAAAAACAAACAATAACTCAGTCCATAGATGAGTGGGTTCCACCCGCTCTCGGTAGCATAAACTGCACTACTAAAGTCCTTGTGGAAAGCTCTGTAGCTTCCACTATCCTTTCTGGAGACTTGCCTCTCCAGACCACACCAGAGAAAAAAAAACAGGACTGAGCTTTTATACATTGCTCAGCCACACCCTTTTAACATATAACATGCTGCCAGATAAATAAAGTAGGTCTTAGTTCACACAGGAGAGCATCCTGTGTGACACATACCTCCCTTCACATATAAAACCAGTGACACTGTCACAATATATATATATATATATATATATATATATATATATATATACATGTCATTGTGACATATATATATACATATATTTATAGTTCATACACTTCTACATAGTAAAATAGCCTCTGATTCAATTGCCGGGCAATGCCGGCTTTTGTGAAATTACAGAAGCACCCGACATGAAATGACACATGGTTTACATAGAGTTAACCATGTCTTTTCATGTAGTTTGATATATGGTTTTCACTAATAATTACATGAGTGTATGTGTGCAAAATTTGACACATGTAGGGGTTAATTAAAGGTGTAAATTCGTTGTAAAAAAAAAACGCATTTTTTTTGCTACGAATTTACACCTTTAATTAACCCCTACATGTGTCAAATTTTGCACACATACACTCATGTAATTGTTAGTGAAAACCATATATCAAACTACATGAAATGACATGGTTAACTCTATGTAAACCATGTGTCATTTCATGTCGGGTTCTGTATTTTCACAAAAGCCGGCAATTGAAATAGCGGCTATTATTCTATGTAGAAGTGTATGTACTATAAATATAAATGTATATATATATATATATATATATGTGTCACAAATTCAATGACATGTATATTTATATGTGAGGTGTAAAATTGTTGAAAAAAATGCGTGGGCTCCCGCCCTATTTTCTCAACCAGACAGACAAAGCCAGCGAGTGGGGGCAGATAATATTAGCCCAGAGAGGGACCACTATTTTTGGCCCCCCTGGCTGCTAACATCTGCCCCCAGACACCCCAGAAAAGGCAAATCTATAATTAGATTCGCCCTTTCTGGCACTTTGCCCGTCTATTCCCATTGCCCTGTAGGGGTGGCGAATGGGTTAATAAGGGGTTAAAGCCACCTTGCTATTGAAAGGTGAGTTTAAGCCAGGTTAATAATTGAGAGCTGTCAATTAGACAACTATCAATTATTAATCCTATTGTATGAAATAAAAATAAAACACACACACTTTAATTAAAAATCATTTTAATGAAATAAACACAGTTTTTGACAATATTTTATTTTACTGCCATTCCTTGCGAAACCCTTGTTCACCTGTAATAAAAATAAAATAATAAAGCAACATTATTCTTACCTATCCGATGTTCAGTCAGGTCCCCCGATGTAATCCTTCTGAAAGGGTTAATGTTTACTGCAAGGACCGCAGCTAATGCTGACAGCCTTGCAGTAAACCCCCGACTGAATCATCTCTCCTGGCTGACAGGAGAGAAAGTGGTTAGCATAATTGATTGCTTCCCACTTTCACTTCAGGTCAGCCATGGACACCCACAGCATCATTGACGTCAGAGGGAATCCCGGCTGACCTGAAGTGAACTGATTAACAAAAATAGGGGATCCCTCGAAAAAAAATGGCGTGGGGTCCCCCTATTTTTGTTAACCAGCCAGATGAAGCAGACTGCTGAGGCCTGGTTTTTCAGGCTGTTAAGGAGCCAATATCCATGAACCTTGCAAGCCTGATAATACAAGGCCACAGCAGTCTGCTTAGCTTGGCTGGTTAACAAAAATAGGGGATCCCCTTGAAAAAAAAATGGCGTGGGGGTCCCCTATTTTTGTTAACCAGCCAAGTAAAAAGCAGACTGCTGCGGCCTAGTATTAAAAGACTGTCAAGGCCCATTGATTTTGGCCCTCAACAGCCTAAAAATACCAGGCTGCAGCAGCCCCACAAATGGCGCATCCAAAGATGCGCCAATTGTGGCACTTTACCCGGCTCTTCCCACTTGCCCTGTAGCGTTGGCAAGTGGGGTAATAAGGGGTTAATGTCACCTTTGATTGATCGGTGACAATAAGCCCGGTTAATAATGGAGAGGCGTCAATAAAACACCGATCCATTATTAATCATAGTTTTTAAATTTTTTAAAAAATACACAGCCAGAAAAAAGTATTTTAATGAAATAAAACACCACACAGTTTTCATTATTTTTATTACACGCTCATCCTGCGACGCCATCGTTCTCCTGTAAAAATCCAAAAATAACAAACCAACACAAATACTCCCTGTCCGACGCAGTCCAAAATCACAAGTGTCCCACGACGAGTCCAGCTCTGCTACATCTGGATGACAAGAAGAAAAGGTAGCACACTCACTGTAGCGCTATAGCTTGCAAACAGGAAATATGAAAAATATGAAAAATGAATTACATCATTACCTTAGAAATATGAAAAATTGAGAAGTCTTAGCGCATAAGATGGCCAAATTATGTGAGCCTGATAGCCACGTCAAGGCTCTTCTCGTATATCAGGTCCCTAACTAATGCCTATCCTCGCTTTAGAAAAGTCTGTCTGCATGGGAACCTATGAATCCTCTTTTCAGACTAAAATCTACATCTCTGTGGAGGGGTGATGAACCTACTGTAATTAAAAGGCCTGTGACCACCAGGTGGAGTGCTCAGGCAGAAGGTAAATTAATACATATCAAAAAACTGACCGGCACATCCAAACTTAGATTCAGTGTGAACAGGTGCTAAACCTAGAGTCACCAACTCATATACATACAAGAAAAAAAGGTAGCACACTGTAGCGCTATAGCTTGCAAACACGAAATATGAAAATATGAAAAATATGAAAAATGAATTGCATCACTGCCTTAGAAATATGAAAAATTGAGAAGTCTTAGCGCATAAGATGGCCAAATTATGTGAGGCTGATAGCCACGTCAAGGCTCTTCTCGTATATCAGGTCCTAACTAATGCCAATCCTCATTTAGAAAAGTCTGTCTGCATGGGAACATATGAATCCTTTTCTTCTTGTATATATATGAGTTGGTGACTCTAGGTTTAGCACCTGTTCACACTGAATCTAAGTTTGGATGTGCCG
This sequence comes from Oophaga sylvatica, assembly GCA_033576555.1. Taxonomy (NCBI): domain Eukaryota; kingdom Metazoa; phylum Chordata; class Amphibia; order Anura; family Dendrobatidae; genus Oophaga; species Oophaga sylvatica. The sequence goes on along the minus strand of JARQOD010000531.1, from coordinate 126,089 downwards.
GTCAGTTTTTGATATGTATACATCTGGATGACAGGCTGAGCCTGACATCCACATAGAGCAGAGCTGCTTACCATTGCGGCTTCCCCGGCGGTGACGTCATCCGGACTGGTTTACGGCCAGCTGTCGCGAGAGTACAGCTGGCCGAGATTACCCAGTTCCCGGCAGCACGTGCAGTTATCACGAGATGCTGCACGTGACCGCCAGGGAGGGGGTAATTGCCAGCCTGGATGGACGGATGGACGTGACCGCCGGGATCTTCTGCCAGGTAAGTGCTGCTGACACCTGACAGACCCGACCAACACTGACAGTGAGGCCCTGTTCACACATTGCGGTTTTAGATGCGTTTCCGCTGTGTTTTTCAACGCAGCGGAAACGCATCCAACCCGCAGCACAGTGCACTACCAATGTAATCTAATGGGAACCGCATGTCTGCTGTGCACATGCTGCGGAAAAAAAACGCGCGGTTTAGCCGCGTTTTATTTTCCGCAGCATGTCAATTCTTTGTGCGGAACTGCAGCGGTTCGGCGCCCATTGACTTGCATTGAGTCGGGCACTTCCGCAGCAAAACCGCAGATCTAAAAAAGATCTGCGGGTTTGCTGCGAGTGAAACCGCTGCAGTTCAGGAGGAGGGAAGTGTGTGGGCGGTGCGTGGGCGTGTATAGTGTGCGGCGCTATGTGTGTGGGCGGTGATTGTGTGCCGGTGTCTGCGTGATCGGTGTGCGGGGCTGTGTGCGCGATCGGTGTGCGCGATCGGTGGTGCGGGTCTGTGCGCGCGATCGGTGTGCGGGGCTGTGTGCGTGATCGGTGTGCGGGGCTGTGTATGTGCGGGCCTGTGTGCGCGATCAGTGTGCGGGGCTGTGTGCGTGATCGGTGTGCGGGGCTGTGTATGTGCGGCGGTGTGCAGGCCTGTGTGCGTGTCTCCGTGTATGCAGGCATCGTCGGATGGGACTACAAGTCCCATCCGGCGATGCCTGCTACAGTGCTGAAACCGCTAGCGAGGGCTGGTGTGGCCGTATGGAGGTAGGACGGCCACACCAGCCCTCGCTAGCGGTTTTAGCGCTTTTCTTCTGCTACTACTGTAGCCTATAGCGCCTTTCTCTTGTCCTCTGTGTGGCCTCTGCTCAGGTTGTCTTTTCCCATTTTTCGCAATTTACCTCTTGGCAGCACACATTATTATTATCTACAGCGCATTGTCTTTATTAGCTGTTGCTTTCAGTGCCTTTTCTCCAGCCACTCGTTACTGCTTCCAAGTTTCTTACCCATGGTGGTTTATTTTACCACATCCGTTTTGTTAAAGTGTTAAATTGTACATATGGTCTGAGGAAGGCTGATGTTTTTCAGCCGAAAACGTTTACCTGTTATGTACACCACTTTTTTCTTCTACGGATACTAATAAAGTTAAAAAAACCCAGCAACAATTACCTTTTTTGGTCTATCATTCTACGTTTGAGTGCCAAGTTTATTTTGTTTCTATTATTTGGGCTGGAGACCCTACTTGTGCACCTACATCTATACCAGTTCATTGAGTGCCATGTTTTTGTAGTATACACATGACATACAACATATAACATACACATGACATACAACATATAACATACACATGACATACAGAACATATAACATACACATGACATACAGAACATATAACATACACATGACATACAGAACATATAACATACACATGACATACAGAACATATAACATATATGACATACAGAACATATAACATACACATGACATACAACACATAACATAGAGTACATACTCACCTCTTCCCCGATGCCATCGATCTGTACTGCTCTGCCTCTGCCGCTGGGAGAGAATGACGTCACGACAGTTCATTCTCTCACGGCAATGCTGGGTGAGAAAATTCCCATGCAGCATTGCCATAAAGTGAGAGAATGAACTCAGTGATGCAGTGCAGGAGCCATTGTCTCCTGTCAGTGCATCATTGGGAGGCCCTACAAAGCAGTGGCATCACCTGATGTCACTGTTCTATAGGGGAGACCGTCGTGGGACCCTCGTTATTAATTGGACTGCGTCGGACAGGGAGTATACGGTTGTTTTATTTTTTTTCGTTTTTTTACAGGAGATCAAGGGCGTCGCTTGGATCTGAGCGTATAATAAAGATATGAAAACCGTGTTGTATTTTATTTCATTAAAATAATTTATTCTTATGCGTGTGTTTTTTTTAACCCTTTATTAATATAAGATTAATAATGGATAGGCGTCTTATTGACGCCTCTCTATTATTAACCGGGCTTAATATCACCTTACAATAGCAAGGTGATATTAACCCTTATTACCCCATATCCCACCACTACAGGGGAGTGGGAAGAGAGGGGCTAAGTGCCGGAATTGGCGCATCGTACAGATGCGCCAATTCTGGGGCGGCTGGGTGCTGGTATTTTTAGCCAGGGGGGGTGCCAATATCCATGGCCCCTTCCTAGGCTATGAATATCAGCCCGCAGCTGTCTGCGTAGCCTTTCTGGCTATAAATTATAGGGGGACCCCACGTCATTTTTTTTGGGGGGTCCCCCTATTATAATAGCCAGTGAAGTCTAGCTGCGGGCTGATATTCATAGCCTGGGAAGATCCATGGGTATTAACCCTTCCCAGGCTAGAAATATTGGCCCCGGCTGTCTGCTTTCCCCCTCTGGCGCAGAAAATTGCGTGGGAGCCCACGGCATTTTTTTTCCTATATTTTTTTTTATTAACTATTGCATTATTTTGTGTATGTGTGCGCTTGTGTGTCTTTAACTATTTATGTACCATTCTATCTATCTATCTATCTATCTATCTATCTATCTATCTATCTATCTATCTATCTATCTATCTATCTATCTATCTATCTATCTACCTAGATATCTTTCTGTCTATCTCTATATCTATCTTTCTATATATATTTCTAACTATCTATTATCCATCTATCTATGTATTTTCTATCTATCTAACTACTGGTATCTATTATCTATCTATGGCCGGCGTCACACTTGCGAGTGTGATGCGAGTAAGTCGCACGACTTTCTCGCGTCAACACCCGGCACGGCCGCCCGCTCTCGGACTCAAGTGTGCGGCTGCATAGAAATACATGCATAGAAATACATGCAACCACACACTCGGGTCCGAGAGCGGGCGGCCGTGCCGGGTGTTGATGCGAGAAAGTCGTGCGACTTACTCGCATCACACTCACAAGTGTGACGCCGGCCTATTTCTATCTGTGTGTGTGTAATGGAGTGTGGGTTGGACAAATGTAAAAGAGGAGGTTGGACAAGAAATGACATCACAAATCTTTTTTTTTTTTTGTTAAACAACATATCTTTATTTAGCTGTAAAAACCGCATACAAAACCGCATGAGAAAAACCGCGTCAAAACCGCGCCAAAAACCGCATCAAAACCACGCCAAAACCGCGTCAAAACCGCGCCTGCGGTTTCTGCCAAGAGGTGCGGTTTCGGCGCGGAAAAATCCGCAGGCAAATCCGCAATGTGTGCACAGGCCCTGACAGTTTCGGGAAGTTCCTGTGTCACGTACTTCCTTCTGTGACACAGGAACTCCCCATAGACTTTAGAGGAAAACTCCGATTCCGGTATCCGATATGACAAAAATATCGGAACTCAGAATCGGACTTCCGATACAACAAATATCGGCCGATACCCGATATTTGCAGTATCGGAATGCTCAACACTAGTGATGATCTGGGGATGCTTCAGCAAGGCTGGAATTGGGCAGGTTATTCTTTGTGAAGGACGTATGAATAAAGCCACATACAAGGTTATCCTGGAAAAACAGTTGATTCCTTCTGCTCAGGCAATGTTCCCTAACTCTGAGGACAGGTTTTTCCAGCAGGACAATGCGCCATGCCACACAGCTAGGTCAATGAATGTGTGGATGAAGGACCACCACATCAAATCCCTGTCTTGGCCAGTCCAATCTCCAGACCTGAACCCCATTGAAAACCTCTGGAATGTAATCAAGAGGAAAATGGATAGTCAGAATCTATCAAATAAAGAAGAACTGCTTAAATTTTTGTACCACGAGTGGCATAAGGTCACCCAAAAGCAGTGTGAAAGACTGGTGGAAAGCATGCCAAGAAGCATGAAAGCTGTGATTAAAAATCATGGTTATTCCACAAAATATTGATTTCTGAACTCTTCCTTAGTTAAAACATTAGTATTGTTGTTTCTAAATGATTATGAACTTGTTTTCTTAACATTATTTGAGATCTGCAAGCACTGCATTTTTTTGTTATTTTGACCATTTCTCATTTTCTGAAAATGAATACAAATTTAATTGCTTGGAAATTCGGAGACATGTTGTCAATAGTTTATAGATAAAAGATCAATTTACATTTTACTCAAAAATATACCTATAAAGAGAAAAATCAGACAAACTAAAAATTTTGCAGTGGTCTGTCAATTTTTCCAGAGCTGTATGTAAGTGTATATATACATCAGCTTACAATGCTGTTCAACAGCCAAAATTGTCAGCTTATACAGTATATTGATACCTATGTCAATTCGCCACTTGGGGAAATGCCTAATGGTGATGTTGTGTCTCTTTTTCTCTGCATGAAAATAAAAAATACATATATATAAACTGTGTAGAAACGAAAATGTGAGCGCACAAATGGCACATAGCTCAATTTTATGTCTCCATGAAGAACACTTGAAAACACCATCTCCATAGAAACAGAACACGGAAAGTAAATAGTAAAATCGAGGGTGAAACCCAGAATTACAGAAAAACGGAGACATCAAAGTGGCAGAGCTAGCCCTATTATTAAGAGCAAACTCAGCCAAAGGCAAAAAAGAGACCCAGTCATCCTGATCAGCAGACACAAAGCATCTTAGATAAGTCTCCAATGTCTGGTTTGTTCTCTCAGTTTGACCATTGGTCTGAGGATGAAATGCCGAGGAGAAAGACAATTGAACACCCAGTTTAGAACAAAAAGTCCTCCAAAATCTGGAAACAAACTGGACTCCTCTGTCAGACACTATGTTCTCAGGAATGCCGTGTAAACGAACCACGTGCTGAAGGAACAACGGCACCAATTCAGAGGAGGAAGGCAACTTAGGTAATGGCACAAGATGTATCATCTTAGAAAACCTATCACAAATCACCTAGATGACGGTCATTCTCTGAGAAACAGGAAGGTCGGAAATGAAATCCATAGAGATATGGGTCCATGGTCTCTTGGGCACAGGCAATGGCATGAACAAACCACTAGAGCGAGAGCAAGGCTTGGAGCGAGATCAAGTCCCGCAGGACTGCACAAATTCCCTAACATCACGAGACAAGGTAGGCCACCAAAAGGACCGACTAACCAAGTCTCTGGTACCAAAAATTCCGGGATGCCCAGCCAACGCGGAACAATGAATCTCAGACATCACACTCTTTTTCCACTGGTCCGGGACAAACAATTTTCCAACAGGGCAGCGCTCGGGCCTATCCTCCTGACACCCCTCCAGAGCAAGTCTCAAATTAGGTGAGATGGTGGAAAGAACTACACCCTCTTTCAAAATAACAGAAGGATCAGATAACTCAGGAGAGTCCGCAAGGAAGCTCCTCGAGAGGGCATCCGCCTTAACATTCTTAGTGCCAGGAAGAAAGGAAACCACAAAATTAAAACGTGTGAAAAACAAGGCCCACCTGGCCTGTCTAGGATTGAGTCGCTTGGCAGATTCCAGATAAACCAGATTCTTATGGTCCGTAAGGACCACCACCTGATGTTTGGCTCCCTCCAGCCAATGTCTCCACTCTTCAAAAGCCCACTTCATGGCCAATAACTCCCGATTACCCACGTCATAATTACGTTCAGTAGGAGAAAATTTTCGAGAGAAAAAGGCACAAGGGTTACTTTTAGAGGTCTCTGGATCTTTTTGGGACAAAACGGCACCTGCCCCAATTTCAGAGGCATCAACCTCCACCTGAAATGGCAGAGAAACATCAGGCTGCGCGTAGAACAGGAGCAGAAGTGAATCTCTGCTTAAGTTCCTGAAATGCAGAGACTGCCTCAGGAGGCCAATTCACCACATCAGAACCCTTTTTGGTCAAATCAGTTAATGGTTTAACAATAACCGAGAAATTACCAATAAATTTACGATAAAAATTGGCAAAACCCAAAAATCTTTGAAGAGCCTTTAATGAAGTAGGTTGGGGCCCAATCACAGATGGCCTGAACCTTGACCGGGTCCATTTCAATAACAGATGGGGACAAAATGAATCCCAGAAATGAGATCCTCTGTACGCCAAAAAGACACTTTGATCCCTTCACATACAGAGCATTCTCTCTCAAATCTGGAATACAGTTCGAACATGTTTCACATGAGAGTCCCAGTCATTAGAAAAAATCAAGATATCATCCAAATAAACAATCAGAAATTTATCCACAAAATCCCTGAAAATGTCATTCATGAAGGACTGGAAGACAGAAGGAGCATTAGTGAGCCCAAAGGGCATCACAAGGTACTCAAAATGCCCTTCAGGGGTATTGAATGCCGTCTTCCATTCATCCCCGTGCTTAATGCGAATAAGGTTATATGCCCCCCTGAGGTCAAGCTTGGTACACCAAGTAGCGTTTTTCACCCTGGAAAACAGGTCAGAAATCAAGGGTAACGGGTAGTGTTGAGCATTCCGATACCGCAAGTATCGGGTATCGGCCGATATTCGCGTTATCGGAATTCCGATACTTAGTTCCGATATTTTTCCTATATCGTATACCGGAATCGGAAGTTCCCATAATTCTTTGAGAGGCAATGTGATTTTAGTCAGCCAATGAGGAATCTTATGAAGTGTGGGCACATCCTGTAATGCTGCGGTCATCTTAACTAATGGCATGGCTGTGATTGGCTGCTGAAATGATGTCAGAATGCACTATAAAAGGCGCCGCCTCCATTTTAGCGTCACTGTGCTGTGAACTCAGTTAGGGACAGAACGCTGCTCTGCTGACTCTGAGGGACAGTTAGATATTGCGATTTTGTGTACTGGGCTTTAGGCAGGCTAGTTTACCAACCGCTGTGTAAAGCTTCCTTTTGCCAGTGTTGTTTTAACAGCTCTGTGCAAGGTGTGTGTGAGTGCAGGTGACGCTGCAGTTTGCTCTGCATGCAACGCTGTCTGTAGGCATCTGCACGTGTCACTCACAGACTCTATTTTTTTTTCTTCAGTGTAATTCTTGCTGCTCCATGCAATTTAACTATTAGTGTGACGCGCTTCCATCCGTATCCAATACATTAGTTGCAAACACTATAGAAGTAGACAAAGGAGTAGCCTTTCCCAGATTGTGGACAGTTGTGTTTCAGTGTTCACTTCAGTCTGTGTTTTTTATTTTTTGAGTGCATATCACGCTCCAGTTACTTGTTCAAGCACTGCTGCTTGTACTCTGCTGAGCCTGTCTCAGTGCCTCATCCTTTTCATTTTTCTCCAATTGGTGCTTCTCCATTATATTTGAAAAAAATCTAATCTATTAGTGTGACGCGCTTCCATCCGTATACAATAGATTGGTTGCAAACACTAGAAGTAGACAAAGGAGTAGCCTTTCCCAGATTGTGGACAGTTGTGTTTCAGTGTTCACTTCAGTCTGTGTTTTTTATTTTTTGAGTGCATATCACGCTCCAGTTACTTGTTCAAGCACTGCTGCTTGTACTCTGCTGAGCCTGTCTCAGTGCCTCATCCTTTTCATTTTTCTCCAATTGGTGCTTCTCCATTATATTTGAAAAAAATCTAATCTATTTGTGTGACGCGCTTCCATCCGTATACAATACATTGGTTGCAAACACTATAGAAGTAGACAAAGGAGTAGCCTTTCCCAGATTGTGGACAGTTGTGTTTCAGTGTTCACTTCAGTCTGTGTTTTTTATTTTTTGAGTGCATATCACGCTCCAGTTACTTGTTCAAGCACTGCTGCTTGTACTCTGCTGAGCGTGTCTCAGTGCCTCATCCTTTTCATTTTTCTCCAATTGGTGCTTCTCCATTATATTTGAAAAAAATCTAATCTATTAGTGAGACGCGCTTCCATCCGTATACAATACATTGGTTGCAAACACTATAGAAGTACAGAAAGGAGTAGCCTTTCCCAGATTGTGAACAGTTGTGTTTCAGTGTTCACTGCAGTCTCTGAGGAATAACCACACTTAGGCCTTATAACTTTTCTGACTTTCTTTATCAATCTACCAAGATGAAGAAGGCAGGGAGTAAGGCACGTGGTCGTGGCCGTGGAGTTTCAGCAGGGAGAGGACGTGGGGATTCTGTGGCTGCTGCCGCACCCAGTGACACAGCATCCACCAGTTTTCCCCGTGAGCGTTCCTTTATGCGCACTTTTGTAGGAGCTCAGCGTACCCCCTGCTGCGGGAAGAACAAATTGAAGCCGTTGTTGGTTGGATGGCAGCCAATGCATCGACTTCAATTCCTTCCACCTCCTCTCAGGACCACAGCACTGTTGAACAACCATCTGTCTCTTCACCGCCTGCCAAATTGCCCAGGCAGTCAGAGAGTTCTGAACTGGAGCCAGCTGAGTCTCTGCTTCTGTTCTCAGAATCTGTTGGCTTGCAAACAGGGGCCCAGCCAAGCAGCATTCTGGAATGTGAAGAAGAGGCAGTATGCAGTGATGCGCAACAGCTGTGTCTCTCTGAATGTGAAGAGGCGGGTGAGCCAGTGCCGATGGTCAGCACACCGCAGAACGCATCTGATGATGATGAGACTCAGGTGCCATTTTCTGCTGAGCATGGTGCTGGCCAGACCACGCAACAGCAGCAGGTGTTGGAAGAGGGTAGTGGAGATGATGAGGTCCAAGACCCAACATGGCGTGAGGAACAGGAAGGTGGTGGTAGCAGCTCTGAGGAAGAGATTGCCCCAACGGTCCAAACAGTAGGGAGAGTTAGGCTGCAGACTCGGTTGCCTGTAGCCTCCAGTTTGGCACCCGTTTGTAGCAGTTCTCTTCCAACAGCCAAAACGGGCGCTCCCAGGACTTGCACTGCGTGGTCCTTTTTTGACACACTTGCAGATGATATTTGCTGTGTCAAATGCAAGCTGTGTAATCAAAAAGTAAAAAGAGGTAAAAATGTCAGTAACCTTAATACCACAAATATGTGGAAACATGTGCGGTCAAAGCACGTGGTTGAGTTCCAAAGACACACTGGAGATGTAGGCCAACCTACAGCAGCACCTACATCTTCAGCTCGTGTTGGAGCCTCTTCCTCCAGCTCACCACAGCTGGTTCTGCTTCCTCACAGGATCGCCATGGAAGAACCTCTGTCACTGTTGTCCAGAGACCCAGTGTTATTCCACCCACAGCTACAAGTTCCCTGTCATCCTCACACTCCCAGGCCACAAAACAGCCATCGGTAGCACAGGCATGGGATAAAAGACGGCCATACTCGGCAAACCATCCACGAGCACAGGCTCTGAATGCTGGCATTGCAAAACTCCTGTCCCTTGAAATGCTGTCATTCAGGCTGGTGGAGACTGACAGTTTCCGTGACTTAATGGCATTGGCAGTCCCACAATACAATGTGCCCAGTCGATTTTATTTCAGCAGGCAAGCCGTCCCTGCTCTGCAAAAGCATGTTGAGGGAAAAATTAAACATGCGCTACTAAACGCCGTCAGTAGCAAGGTCCACCTGACCACCGATGCGTGGACCAGTACCCGTGGCCAGGGACGATACCTTTCCCTCACTGCCCATTGGGTCAATGTTGTGGAGCCGGGTACAGATCTTGCCAGTGGCGCTGTACGTGTTCTGCCAACACCAAGGATTGCAGGAATCAAGTCTGTCCACATTGACTCCTCCTCCTACTCCAGTTCCTCAGAATCATCGCTGCAGGAGCCGTCACGGTCTACCTCCACATGGACCCGTGAACGCTTACCTGATGCGACCAATATGAGCACAGCCGTGGCCAAACGGCAACAGGCCGTCCTGAAATTAATTTCCATGGGGAATCAAAGCCACACAGCGCAGGAGCTCTGGAATGCCATCAAGCAGGAGAGCGACATGTAGTTTTTGCCAGCGAATCTCCAGCCAGGCTTGGTAGTGTGTGACAATGGCCGAAATCTGGTGGCAGCTCTGGGCCTTGGCAACCTCACTCACATACCATGTCTGGCACATGTGCTCAACTTGGTCGTGCAGAGTTTTTTGAGGGACTATCCGGATCTTGATGCACTGCTGCACAAGGTCCGCCTAGAGTGCGCTCACTTGCGACGTTCCAGCATGGCCAGATCGCGCATTGCAGCTCTGCAACGCAGATTTCGCCTTCCTGAACATAGCATCATATGTGACGTACTGTCACGCTGTCTAATGATATGTATACAATGTCAGTAAACTATTAATACAGGAACAACACTCTATACAACAACTAGTATAGCAACATCAGCATGTAAGTATAGAATAGATTTACCTGACACGATATCTGCTGAACTCAGGGTTAATCTTGAGGACTTGATGAGCTGAAACAGGAAAGAGGTGGACCGGGATCTAACCTGACCCTAAACTGGGGTCCTAACTAATCCCTCACCTTGGAGGTACTGATAATTGTTCAGAGGTCCAAGTCTCCAACCTAACCCTGTCTCCTATCAGACCCTGAACCCTGTAATCAGTCCTAAGAAGGATCCTGACTACCACCAAAGGGATATGGGCTGATCTCAGCTAAATACACAGATTAGACATATAAGACAGACAGGATAACACTCGCTTGCATACACACTCAAACACCAAAGGAACATAAATGGTCTGGGAAATAAACTCTAACCAAGTTGAGCTTAGAACAACTAAGGAGCTCACAACTAAAGTCTATACAGATTCATTCCTATCTGTGGTCTGCATGAAGGTTTCACTGGCAACTCCCCAAGCAGACAACCAGGAATTTAAAGGAAACCAATCAACAAATAATCAATTGCAGCCGGGAGAAACTGCACCCAGTCCCAGAACCGAGCACAGACAGAATTAACTCCCTAGCTGCCAAACACAAAGAAACAGCAGCTCAGCTGTGAGAAGTCAAAATGTGCAACCGCGACGATCTTCGTGGCAATGCACACATGACAGTACCCCCCCTTCTACGAGGGGCCTCCGGACCCTCAGGGCCAGGCCTGCCCGGGTGAGTTCTGTGGAAGGTCCGAACCAAACGATCTGCGTTAACATCAGACGCAGGGACCCACGTCCTCTCCTCTGGACCATACCCCTTCCAATGCACCAAGTACTGAAGGGACCGGCGATTCAGACGTGAGTCAATGATCTTTGATACTTGAAATTCCAAGTTACCATTGACCAACACAGGAGGAGGAGGTAGAGGTGACGGTATGACTGGTGCCACATACCTATTAAGTAATGACTTGTGGAACACATTATGAATTTTAAACGTAGGAGGGAGGTCCAGACGAAATGCCACAGGATTAATTATGGAACTGATCCTGTACGGCCCGATGAATCTGGGACCCAGTTTCCAGGAGGGCACTTTAAGTTTTATATTCCTGGTAGACAACCATACCAGATCGTTCACATTCAGATCTGGACCAGAAACTCTCCTCCTATCAGCCATACGTTTGTAACGGTTCCCCATCGCACTCAGATTATTCAATACACCTCTCCACACAGAAGCAAGTGACGACGAGAAACGCTCCTCCTCAGGAACCCCAGAAGGGCCCCCCCCATTGAAAGTACAAAACTGGGGATGGAAACCATATGCCCCAAAAAACGGGGACTTACCAGTGGACTCGCTCCGCCTGTTGTTAAGAGCGAACTCTGCCAGAGGCAAGAAAGAAGACCAGTCCTCTTGGTTCTCTGAGACAAAACACCGGAGATATGTCTCTAAGCTCTGATTCAGACGCTCTGTCTGACCATTGGTCTGCAGATGAAAAGCCGAGGAAAATGACAATTGCATCCCCCGACGTAAACAAAATGCCCTCCAAAATTTGGACACAAACTGAGACCCCCTATCTGACACCACATCAGAAGGCAACCCATGAAGTCTAATGATCTCCCTAATGAACACCTGCGCCAGAGTTTTAGCATTAGGGAGTGCAGGAAGAGCAACGAAATGTGCCATCTTACTGAACCTGTCAACAACCACCAGTATGACAGTATTCCCTGACGACGGAGGAAGGTCCGTAATGAAGTCCATAGATAAATGAGTCCATGGACGCTCCGGAAGTTTCAAGGGTAAAAGGGTCCCAGACGGACGGGTATGAGGGGTTTTAGAGTGAGCACACACCCCACATGACGCGACAAAAGTTATAACATCTTTATTAGCATTAGGCCACCAAAACCGGCGAGAAAGGAGATCTAAAGTAGCCTTACTCCCTGGATGTCCTGCTAGAGCAGAATTATGATGTGCCTCAATAACCTTTTGTCTCAACAGATTTGGGACAAACAGTCTCCCTGGAGGTCCTGCAGGGGCGTCCCCCTGAGCCTCTAACACCTCCTCCTCAAGCTCAGAAAATACAGCCGACACTACCACCCCCTCCTGAAGGATAGGACTCGGGTCATCCGTTTTCCCGGCCCCCGGGAAACTGCGAGACAAGGCATCAGCCTTTACATTCTTAGACCCCGGGCGATAAGTGACGACAAAATTAAACCTGGTAAAAAACAACGACCATCGAGCTTGTCTGGAATTCAGACGCTTAGCGGATTCCAAATACAACAGGTTCTTGTGATCAGTAATAACGGTAACCGGGTGGACTGCCCCCTCCAAAAAGTGACGCCATTCTTCAAAAGCTAACTTAATGGCCAAAAGTTCCCTATTGCCGATATCATAATTCCTTTCGGCGGACGACAATTTCTTAGAAAAGAAAGCGCACGGATGCCATTTACCAGGGGACGGACCCTGGGACAATATAGCACCCACCCCTACGTCAGACGCATCCACCTCCACAATGAACGGCTGAGATGCATCTGGTTGGATGAGAACGGGTGCCGAAGCAAAACATTTCTTCAAAGAGGAAAAGGCTTGGCAAGCTTTGTCCGACCATTTAGAAAAATCCGTCCCTTTTCTTGTCATGTCAGTGAGAGGTTTGACGACAGATGAGAAATTACAAATACATTTCCGGTAGTAGTTAGCAAACCCCAAAAAAACGCTGCAGAGCCTTAAGATCCCCTGGCTGATCCCATTCAAGCACTGCTCTCACCTTTTCAGAGTCCATACGGAAACCGGAGGCTGACACCAAAAAACCCAAAAACTGAAGTTCCTGTACGGCAAATACACACTTCTCCAGTTTGGCGTATAGTTTATTGTCTCGCAAGATCTGCAACACCTGTCTCACATGCTCCTGATGAGACACAAGATCTGGCGAGTAAATTAAAATGTCGTCCAAATATACAACCACAAACAGCCCCACAAGGTGACGAAAAATGTCATTAACAAAATGTTGGAATACTGCTGGTGCAGTAGTCAGACCAAAAGGCATGACTAGGTTCTCATAATGTCCCTCCGGCGTGTTAAACGCCGTTTTCCACTCATCCCCCTCTTTTATCCTAATCAGATTATACGCCACCCTGAGATCCAATTTAGAAAACCATTTGGCGCCAACAATTTGATTGAAGAGATCAGGAATAAGAGGGAGTGGATACGGATCTCGAACAGTAATCCGATTAAGTTCGCGGAAATCCAAGCAAGGGCGTAGGCCTCCATCTTTCTTCTTCACAAAGAAGAACCCCGCAGCTACTGGGGAAGATGAAGGTCTAATATGCCCTTTGGCCAGACTTTCAGAAATATAATCTTTCATAGCCTGCCTCTCAGGACCAGAAAGATTATACAACCTAGCTTTAGGCAACTTAGCATCAGGATGGAGATTAATAGAGCAGTCATACACGTGATGAGGAGGCAACTCCTGACACCCCTCCTCAGAGAAAACATCCCCAAAATCCTCCAAAAAAGGAGGCAATGTACTAGGCACGACCGCACTGATGACTGTGTTCATGCAGTTGCTTTTGCAAAACTCACCCCATTGGCTTATTTCTCTGGACTGCCAATTAATCACAGGGTTATGTTTAACCAACCAAGGAAGTCCCAACACAATGGGAGTAGGTAGACCCTCCAACACATAACAAGATAATTGTTCCCTATGTATTGCCCCTACCCGAAGGTCAATGTTATGAACCTCATGAACAAAGCTACCTTGGCCGAGAGGCCTGGCGTCAATGGAGAAATAGGGATCGGTTTGACCAATACACTCAGATGCATACCTTGAGCCTGAGCAAACTGAGCATCAACCAGATTAGCCCCGGAACCACTATCAAGAAGAACAGACAATCTCTCCACTCTCGTACCAACTACCACCTCCACTGGTACAAGGAACTGAGAAGAACTGGCGGATGAAATACATACTCCCAGGTTGTCGTCCACCACACAACCTGGGATTAACAGTTTTCCGGCGACTTTTGGCTCAACAAGGCACGGGATGGACATTCTCCAACAAAATGTCCCTCTTTCCCGCAGAAAAAACATCTTCTAGTCCTGCGGCGTACCGCCAATCCCCTCCTACGAAATGATGTCCCTCCCAACTGCATAGGCTCATCCGAACAGACAAGGGGAACCTCAACATAAGGGACTTTAGTGGTAGGTGGAGAAACAACAGGGAGTGGGGTTACCTCACCCCTCTCCCGAAGCCGTCTATCAGTACGGATAGCTAAGGCCATAGCAGCCTCCAGAGAAGGAGGAGACTCATACTGAGCCAAAACGTCTTTTAATTTATCAGAAAGCCCATGACAAAACTGGCTCCTAAGAGCTGGGTCATTCCACTGAGTATCTGTGGCCCATCTACGAAACTCAGAAGCAAATTCCTCTGCCGGACGATCTCCCTGCTGTATCTTACGTAATTTAGTCTCAGCAAGAGAGACCCGATCTGGGTCATCATATACCAATCCCAGGGCAGTAAAAAATTGATCTACAGACAGTAGAGCCGGGGATCCCGGAGGAAGGGAAAATGCCCAGGATTGAGGGTCCCCTTGCAGAAGTGAGATAACAATTCCCACTCTCTGCTCCTCACTCCCTGATGATCGAGGCCGAAGCCGAAAATACAATTTACATGCCTCCCGGAAGGTGAAAAATTTGTCTCGCCCACCAGTGAACCTGTCCGGGAGAGCTACTTTAGGTTCAACTCTGGTTTGCTCCAGGGGAGACAAAACTTTGGACTTAATGTCCGTCAGCTCCATGGATAATCCCTGCAACTGCAGAGCCAGCTGGGCTACTGGATCCATGGTAACTGGAGATAATTTTTATGGCCAGTGAAAATGTCACGCTGTCTAATGATATGTATACAATGTCAGTAAACTATTAATACAGGAACAACACTCTATACAACAACTAGTATAGCAACATCAGCATGTAAGTATAGAATAGATTTACCTGACACGATATCTGCTGAACTCAGGGTTAATCTTGAGGACTTGATGAGCTGAAACAGGAAAGAGGTGGACCGGGATCTAACCTGACCCTAAACTGGGGTCCTAACTAATCCCTCACCTTGGAGGTACTGATAATGGTTCAGAGGTCCAAGTCTCCAACCTAACCCTGTCTCCTATCAGACCCTGAACCCTGTAATCAGTCCTAAGAAGGATCCTGACTACCACCAAAGGGATATGGGCTGATCTCAGCTAAATACACAGATTAGACATATAAGACAGACAGGATAACACTCGCTTGCATACACACTCAAACACCAAAGGAACATAAATGGTCTGGGAAATAAACTCTAACCAAGTTGAGCTTAGAACAACTAAGGAGCTCACAACTAAAGTCTATACAGATTCATTCCTATCTGTGGTCTGCATGAAGGTTTCACTGGCAACTCCCCAAGCAGACAACCAGGAATTTAAAGGAAACCAATCAACAAATAATCAATTGCAGCCGGGAGAAACTGCACCCAGTCCCAGAACCGAGCACAGACAGAATTAACTCCCTAGCTGCCAAACACAAAGAAACAGCAGCTCAGCTGTGAGAAGTCAAAATGTGCAACCGCGACGATCTTCGTGGCAATGCACACATGACACGTACCCACCAGGTGGAATTCCACGTTACATATGTTTCAGCGGTTGTGTGAGCAGCAGCCAGCAGTAATGGAGTATCAGCTGCAACAGGCGCAATCAACTCGCAATTTGCGCCGTTCACACTTCACCACTACTGAGTGGGCCTCTATGAAGGACATCTGCCACGTTTTGCGTCCGTTTGATGAGTCAACGCGGATGGCGAGTGCAGATGATGCACTAGTCAGCCTGACTGTCCCCCTTATCTGCCTGCTTCAAAAAAAAATTCAAACACTAAGGGATGAGGTTTTGGAAGAGGTGGAGGATGAGGAGTCACTAATTCCATCACCTTCTGGACAGTCAGCGCAACGTAGTTCCTCACAAAGGGCTGGGCAGGGCTCACTTTGTGAGGAGGATGAGGAGGAGTCAATGGAGGAGGAAGACATCGCTCCAGAGGGAGGTACACAACGCTCTAGTCAGTATGTAGAGCGAGGGTGGGGTGATGCAGAGCAGGCAGAGATGACGCCTCTTGCAGGGGACAGCGTTTCTTGGCCAGTTGGGAGTCTGCAGCACATGGTTGATTTCATGCTGCAGTGCCTGAGAAACGACCGCCGCATCGCCCACATTCTCACCACGTCTGATTATTGGGTGTACACCCTCCTAGACCCTCGCTACCGGGACAACTTACAAAGCCTCATCACACCGTTGAACCGGGAGCGTAAAATGCGGGAGTACCAAGACACACTGGTGCAATCCATAATGTTCTCCATTCCAGCCGAGAGCACTGCTGCTGATACTGCTTTACAAAGCAGCTCTGTGCGTCGAGGCAGTGGAGACAGCTCTGCAACAAGAGGGAGCACAAGCAGCGCCTCTGCACAGGGCAAGACCAGTATGTTCCAAATGTTGCAAAGTTTTGTGGCAGCGCCACAAATGTCTACATCATCCGAGACGGCTCCAGTCAGCAGGAGGCAACGTTTCCGTAAGATGGTGACAGACTACATGTCTTTCCCTCTCAGTGTACTCCCAGATGGCTCTTCCCCATTCAAGTTTTGGGTCTCTAAGCTGGATACATGGCCAGAGCTTAGCCAGTATGCATTGGAGGTGCTGGCTTGCCCTGCTGCCAGTGTATTATCGGAGCGAGTCTTTAGTGCTGCAGGTGGTGTACTAACAGACCGTCGCATGCGACTATCCTCCGATAATGTAGACCGGCTTACTTTTCTGAAAATGGACAAGGCATGGATCTCGCCAGAATTTGTCTGTCCGTTTTCAGATTAAATAACTGGTTCGCAACGTTATCCATGTCTCCTGTTATGTTCATCTTTCTACCACCTGAACTCTACTCCCTGGGCTACAACACTGGCAGTTGCTGCTCAGAAGTGTCGTGTCCACAGACCAATACACAAGCTATAGTGTTACTGGCGTTCAGTAATGTCAGCTGTTCCCCTGCTGTGTGAACGGCAAAAAGTCATGCTGCCTCCACCCTGTTGTCTTCTCATCCCTGGGCTTCAACACCGCCAGTTGTTGCTCGGAAGTGTCATTGGCACAGGTACTCACTCCTGCCCAGACTGGTTACAGCACGCCATCTGTTTCCTGTCAGTGTAAACGTCACTTAGCCTCCAATAAGTTGTCCTGTCGTGTTGCGGTCGGGTTAGCCGACTCTATGGTGCTTGGAGTTTAGGTGCTTCCTATGTGTGCTGCGGGATATGCAAATAAAGGCTGTTTCCGTTGTGACAATAGGACAATCACCCACTGTAGTACTGTGGGATTCGGTAACTGCGGCCGGCTCGCGGCCTGTCAACTTAAATTTCCATGGGTACCTTCTGCTACC
Source organism: Oophaga sylvatica (assembly GCA_033576555.1). Taxonomy (NCBI): domain Eukaryota; kingdom Metazoa; phylum Chordata; class Amphibia; order Anura; family Dendrobatidae; genus Oophaga; species Oophaga sylvatica. The sequence continues at coordinate 108,315 of JARQOD010000531.1, read as the reverse complement.
CGTCCGGGTTCCAGTACCGTCAGCTGGTTCTCCGCAGTGCCTTTGCCCTAGGTGCCTCCATCTCGGTATCCGAGTTCCAGCAACGTCTGCTGGTCCTTGGTAGTGCTTTGGAGCACAGGTACCTCCTGCTTAGTAATCGTGTCCCAGTAACGTCAGCTGGTCCTCGGTTGTGCCATTGGCTCTTTTCCTTCTGCTGCCCCTCCGGTTCCAGCACAGTCAGCTGGTCCTCGTTACTTGCATTGGCTCTTGTACCTTCTGCTACCCGTCCGGGTTCCAGTACCGTCAACTGGTTCTCCGCAGTGCCTTTGGCCTAGGTGCCTCCATCTCGGTATCCGAGTTCCTGCAACGTCTGCTGGTCCTTGGTAGTGCTTTGGAGCACAGGTACCTCCTGCTTAGTAACCGTGTCCCAGTAACGTCAGCTGGTCCTCGGTCGTGCCATTGGCTCTTTTCCTTCTGCTGCCCCTCCGGGTTCCAGCACAGTCAGCTGGTCCTCGTTACTTGCATTGGCTCTTGTACCTTCTGCTACATTTACAAATTGAAGATTTTTTCAATGCTTTTTTGGGTAATCACTCTGGATCTCCAACAATGAAGACGACGACCCTGATGACCACCCCGAAGAATATGACGACCACAAGGACGACGAGCATCAAGCCAACCAGCCTAAACACCATCACAAAGAAGAAATAAAAGATTACCAAACAGGACTAAGAAGGTTAAGACAAACTACAAGATACAGAACAAGAGACTTAAGAACAATAAGCAGAAGATCAAAAAGCAGAAGAACATGAAGTATAAGACCAAAATGAAGAGCAAAATATATGCTCTAAATTCTAAGCAGAAGTAGACTAAGCAGTGTATGGGGGTGAGTCCGTTCCTCCTCGTGGTGCCCCTGGAAAATGCCTGCTGCTGCTGCAGGCTAAACTGAACACGGACAAATACTGTTGTAATTTAAATCTTTTGTGACAGCAAGAACGGAAGAATGAAAAATTCATACTTTGACAGATTACAAGTACAGGATTCTCTGTCACAAATAAGAATATGATGAAGAAGATGAAGTACAATATGAATAAGAATAATAGTTTAATAAGAAGAATATGAGTAATGTTAACAAAAAGATGAATAGCAAGAAGTTTAAGAAGAAGATAAAGAAGGTGAAGATGAAGAATAATTTGATGAAAAAGATGATGCTGCTGAAGATTATGAAGGAGAAAGTGTGTCAAAAGTTAAAAAGGTGAAGAGCATGGAAGTTGTGAAATATACATATTTGCCAAAATAGAAAAAACGTGAACAACATTGTCAATGTCTTCGTCAATCCGAACATCTTTAAAAAAAAAAATATTTATGCTATTCCATTTGATTGGGTTAAACATCTATGCCTTTAATGTCTCCTCAACCTTCCCCAATACATTCTACATTACTCTTTGTTGTTTTCCTTCATGTACAATTAACCAACAAGGCAAGAATGGGGTTTTTTTAATTCCGATATTTTGTTCCCATAGACTTACATTGGATTTCCGGTATCGGTATCGGGTATCGCCGATATTTTTTGGGTATCGGCGATACCATTCCGATTCCGATACTTTTGGATATCGGAAAGTATCGCTCAACTCTAGTAACGGGTATTGATATTTCACAGTAATATTGTTCAAAAGACGATAATCAATACACGGCCTTAATGAACCATCCTTTTTGGCCACAAAGAAAAAACCGGCACCTAAGGGTGAAGAGGATGGTCTGATATGACCCTTCTCCAATGACTCCTTGATATAAGACCACATAGCGTCATGTTCAGGTACAGACAAGTTAAAAAGGCGACCTTTAGGGAATTTACTACCAGGCACTAATTCAATAGAGCAGTCATAGCTCCTATGAGGAGGCAAGGATGCAGATTTACTTTCGCTAAATACATCAGAAAAATCAATCAAAAAGTCAGGAACATCCTGAGCCTGGGGGGAGGCAGAAAAAACAGGAGTGTTGGTATTAACACATTGGCAGCCCCAACTGGTTACAGACACAGATTTCCAATCCAAAACAGGATTATGAGACTGTAACCAAGGGAAACCCAGCACGATAATGTCATGCAGATTATACAGAACCAAAAATTTGCAGCACTCCTGGTGATCAGGTTCAACCCTCATTATCACCTGAGTAGAAAACTGGGGTTTATTCTCAGCCAAAGGGGTAGAATCGATCCCCAGTAGGGGAATAGACTTCTGTAGGGGTATCAAGGGAAACCCACAACGTTTAGCAAAATCATAATCCATCAGGTTAATAGCTGCTCCAGAATCAACGAAAGCCTGAGCAGAAAATGAGGACAGAGAGCATATCAGAGTGACAGTTAATAAAAACTTAGTCTGAACACTACCCAAGACAACTGAGCGTGCAAAACGTCTTCCCCGCTTAGGGCAGACTGAAATAGCATGAGAGGCATTACCACAGTAGAAACATAACCCATTGCGCTTTCGAAACTCATGACGCTGTGCCCCAGACACCACTCTATCACACTGCATGGATTCAGAAGCAGGTTCACAAGGCAACACTATTCCACGCATACTTCTCCGCTCACGCAAACGTCTGTCAATTTGAATCGCTAATGACATAGAATCATTGAGACCAGAGGGGACAGGGAATCCCACCATAACATCCTTTACATTATCTGACAGACCCTTCCGAAAAAGGGCCGCCAAAGCGTCGTCATTCCACTTGGTCAGGACTGCCCACCTACGGAATCTCTGACAGTATAACTCAGCGTCATCAAGCCCCTGATTTAATGCCAACAAGGCTTTTTCAGCTTGATCAGTGACATTAGGCTCATCGTACAATAACCCCAAAGCCTGAAAAAATGCATCAACATCACTCAAAACAGGATCCCCAGGTGTCAGGGAAAAAGCCCAATCCTGAGGATCGCCGCGCAGGAGAGAGATGACAATTTGAACCTGCTGCGCTGCGTTCCCTGAGGACTTAGATTTTAAGGCAAAAAACAATTTACAATTATTTTTGAAATTCTGAAAGTTAGCTCGATCCCCTAAAAACAAATCTGGCATGGGAATCCTAGGTTCCACAACAGGCAACCTAGCAAGATATGCAGCAATACTCTGAACCTCAGTGGCAAGCTGATCCACACGGCCAGACAACTGTGCAAACTCCATTGAGAGAAAAAATCCTCCCCAGCACCCAGAGATACAGAGGGAAAAAAAAAAATGCAACAAACAGAAAAATATCTCTGACAACTCTGACAACCGTTTTTTCTTTCACAAATTTTTTCCCTTCTGTGAGTACCATACAATTTTAAATTTTAGGCAGGTGATACTGTTATGTTTCGGTAGCTGAGGATTGCAGGCAAAAAAAAGGCAATACACCAGAGCAGTTGGAATCTATGAGATTGCAGTACCCTGACTAACCACCACAACTAGAGGCAGCCGTGGAGCGTTCCTACGTTGGTCCTAGACGCCTCGTCACAGCCTGAGAAACTAACTACACCTAAAGATAGAAATAGGAAAGCTATCTGCCCCGGAGCAGAACCCCAAAGATAATAGAAAGCCCCCAAACATGTAATGGCGGTTAGACAAGAAGAAATACAGACACAGACAGAAAATAGTATGAGCAAACGTTGGGGCCCAAACTAACTAAATAGAAAAGGATAGGAAGGGCACTTACTGCAATCCCAGAAAACCCTGAAAAGCACCAACTCTACTAATTTGAAAAACACCTGAGATCACACGACCTCTACCACCTAAATTAGTTCTCTGGTGTAACAAAATCAAAACAGCAGCCACTGAAAAAACTGGAAAAAGCAAAGGTACAAACATCAGTGGCTGAACTAAACTGAAAGGGCAAAAGCCCCCGGAGGGGACCCTGAAGGCCCCCACAGAAGTGCAGGACAAAATGCAAAAATCAAGCACAAAAACAAAAAGAAGAAAATGTCTTATCTGTTAGCAGGAGATGCAGACACGACACAGCAGGCTACAAAGGAAACAGGAATCAAGGATTCAGACCAGAACAATTGATCACCGGCAACCCTGATGGGAAGGTGACTCCCTTATATAAGACCAGTCAGTAACACCTGATTCCCAATCCTCACAATCTTCACTGGACAGACCAGCACCGCTTGTAACCACCAGAGGGAGCCTCTGCTCAGAACTCATCCCAAGCCCACTCACAACACTGGAGGTCCTCAACTTGCATCGCAACGGATGTCTCTTGGCCTACCGGTTAACCGTTTGATTTGCAATGTTCCAACATGGTGGAATTGCACTCTGCACATGCAGCAGTGATTGTTTCAGCAGCGACGAAACCTGGTGCAGTATGTCCTTTTGTTTAGCCTTGGTCAACGAAGTATAGACGTGGTACATCAAAATGAGCAAGTCATGGATCTCCAATGACTTTTGCACACCAATCTCACACTGGGCAGTCTAGGTGATGGTATAATTTTTAGTGTCATGCATTAATCTTGCATTATTACAGTCTGTGCCTCCTTTGTCATGGTGTCATGTATAGTGTACAGTTCCTATAGCGTCTTGTGCTTGGGTGCGAGGAAAACACAGGAGACATAGGTTGAAATGAAATGACTTGTATTACTTCATACAAGCATGCTGAAAAGTTGACACAGTTTGCAGGAACAGCGACAGGAGACACAGCAGGCCAGAGTAACTTCAAGCACTACAATAAATCTCCAAAGCAGGTTCAGGATCTCTTCTCTGTACCGTAATTCCTCTGCAAACATGGATTCACCAAACAGCAGGTTTCCAGAGTCCAAAAGTGTTCCAAGGTTCCTCAGTAGGGAATAGCTGGAGTACAAGTCCAAGGCTTCCAGGAGTCAGGTCACAGACTGACTGAGGCTTGATTCAGGAGCACTGATTGTTCAGCTGAGGCTGCTTAAGAAGCAAGAGGGAAGAATCAGGGCGGGAACATGAAAACTGGAAACTCCATATTAACTGAGGGCAAGAGCTGCAGAAAGACAGAAAGCAAAATGGCAGACGGAAAACTGAGTTTCAAAGAACATGTCAACAGAGACAAAGAACCTTACATTACTCCCCCCTAAGGGACAACCTCCGGATGACCTCAGACCAGGCTTGTCAGGGTACCTCTGATGAAACTGGCGGAGCAGGCGAGAAGCATTTACATTATTGACTAGTTCCCATGAGTTGTCCTCCACTGGGTAGCCCTGCCATTTAATCAAATATTGCAACTGATTTCTGTACAACCTGGAATCTAGAATCCTTTCCACCATAAATTCTTCCTGACCATCGACCAGCACTGGGTCAGGGCAAGGAGAAGAACGTCCAGGAAACGTATTGGGTGTTGCAGCCTTTAGTAGGGATACATGAAAGACAGGGTGGATTCTCATAGTTCTGGGTAGTTGAAGACGACAAGCAACAGCACTTATAATCTTATTGATCTTATAAGGTCCAATGTACTTATGTCCCAATTTAGACGATGGAATCTTTAATTTAAGATTTCTGGTTGACAGCCAGACCAAATCTCCTACCTTGAAAGCTGGTGCAGGTTTACGAAATTTATCTGCTGCTTTCTTGTACCTTTCCTGAGCCAATTCTAGATTTTCCTTTAGAAGATCCATATTCTTTTGTAAAGAAGTGATTCTTTCAGCCACTGCCGGCAAGGGCGTATCTATGGGAAATCGAGGAAGAATGTTAGGATGATAACCTAGATTGGAGTAAAAAGGAGACTGCTTAGTGGAGGCGCTCTGAGAGTTGTTATAAGAGAACTCAGCCAGTGGAAGTAGATCCACCCAATCATCCTGTAGGTGGCAGATAAAACAGCGGAGATACTGCTCCAGGGTCTGATTGGTTCGTTCTGTCTGTCCATTAGTCTGGGGATGAAAAGCAGAAGAAAGGTTTACTTTAACCCCTTCAAGACCCAACCTATTTTGACCTTAAAGACCTTGCCATTTTTTGCAATTCTGACCAGTGTCCCTTTATGAGGTAATAACTCAGGAACGCTTCAACGGATCCTAGCGATTCTGAGATTGTTTTTTCGTGACATATTGGGCTTCATGTTAGTGGTAAATTTAAGTCGATAATTTTTGCGTTTATTTGTGAAAAAAATGGAAATTTGGCGAAAATTTTGAAAATTTTGTAATTTTCAAATTTTTAATTTTTATTCTGTTAAACTAGAGAGTTATGTGACACAAAATAGTTAATAAATAACATTTCCCACATGTCTACTTTACATCAGCACAATTTTGGGACAACATTTTTTTTTGTTAGGAAGTTATAAGGGTTAAAAGTTGACCAGCGATTTCTCATTTTTACAGCAAAATTTACAAAACCATTTTTTTTAGGGACCACCTCACATTTGAAGTCACTTTGAGGGGTCTATATGGCAGAAAATACCCAAAAGTGACACCTTTATAAAAACTGCACCCCTCAAGCTACTCAAAACTACATTCAAGAAGATTATTAACCCTTCAGGTGCTTCACAGGAACTAAAGCAACGTGTAAGGAAAAAATGGACATTTTAATTTTTCCAACAAAAATTTTCTTTTAGCATCAATTTTTTCATTTTTACATGGGCATCAGGATAAAATGGATCCTAAAATTTGTTGGGCAATTTCTCCTGAGTACACAGATACCTCATATGTGGTCATAAACCACTGTATGGGCGCACGGCAGGGCTCAGAAGGGAAGGAGCGCCATTTGACTTTTTGAATGGAAAATATGCTGGAATATTTAGCGGTTGCCATGTCACATTTGGAGAGTCCCTGTGTGCCTAAACATTGGAGCTCCCCCACAAGTGACCACATTTTGGAAACTAGACCCCCTAAGGAACTTATCTAAATGCATAGTGATCATTTTGAACCCCCAGGTGCTTCACAAATTGATCTGTAAAAAAAAGAAAGTACTTTTTTTTCACAAAAATTTTCTTTTAGCCTCAGTTTTTTCATTTTCACATGGGCAACAGTATAAATTGGATCCTAAAATTTGTTGGGCAATTTCTCCTGAGTACACAGATACCTCATATGTGGTCATAAACCACTGTTTGGGCGCATGGCAGGGCTCAGAAGGGAAGCAGCGCCATTTGACTTTTTGAATGGAAAATATGCTGGAATATTTAGCGGTTGCCATGTCGCATTTGGAGAGTCCCTGTGTGCCTAAACATTGGAGCTCCCCCACAAGTGACCCCATTTTGGAAACTAGACCCCCTAAGGAACTTATCTAGATGCATAGTGAGCACTTTGAACCCCCAGGTGCTTCACAAATTGATCCGTAAAAAAAAGAAAGTACTTTTTTTTCACAAAAATTTTCTTTTAGCCTCAGTTTTTTTCATTTTCACATGGGCAACAGTATAAATTGGATCCTAAAATTTGTTGGGCAATTTCTCCTGAGTACACAGATACCTCATATGTGGTCATAAACCACTGTTTGGGCGCACGGCAGGGCTCAGAAGGGAAGGAGCGCCATTTGACTTTTTGAATGGAAAATATGCTGGAATATTTAGCGGTTGCCATGTCGCATTTGGAGAGTCCCTGTGTGCCTAAACATTGGAGCTCCCCCACAAGTGACCCCATTTTGGAAACTAGACCCCCTAAGGAACTTATCTAGATGCATAGTGAGCACTTTGAACCCCCAGGTGCTTCACAAATTGATCCGGAAAAAAAAGAAAGTACTTTTTTTTCACAAAAATTTTCTTTTAGCCTCAGTTTTTTTCATTTTCACATGGGCAACAGTATAAATTGGATTCTAAAATTTGTTGGGCAATTTCTCCTGAGTACACAGATACCTCATTTGTGATCATAAACCACTGTTTGGGCGCACGGCAGGGCTCAGAAGGGAAGGAGCGCCATTTGACTTTTTGAATAGAAAATATGCTGGAATATTTAGCGGTTGCCATGTCGCATTTGGAGAGTTCCTGTGTGCCTAAACATTGGAGCTCCCCCACAAGTGACCCCATTTTGGAAACTAGACGCCCTAAGGAACTTATCTAGATGCATAGTGAGCACTTTGAACCCCCCAGGTGCTTTACAGAAGTTTATAACGCAGAGCCGTGAAAATAAAATATCATTTTTTTTTCTCAAAAAATGATTTTTTAGCCCACTATTTTTTATTTTCACAATGGTTACAGGGAAATTGGACCCCGAAAGTTGTTGTCCAGTTTGTCCTGAGTACGCTAGTACCCCATATGTGGGGGGGAACCACTGTTTGGGCACACGTCAGGGCTCGGAAGGGATGTAGTGACGCTTTGAAATGCCAACTTGATGGAATGGTCTGCGGGCATCTTGTTACGTTTGCAGAGCCCCTGATGCGCCTAAAAAGTAGAAACTCCCCACAAGTGACCCCATTTTGGAAACTAGACACCGCAAAGAACTTATCTAGATGTGTGGTGAGCACTTTGAACCCCCAAGGGCTACACAGAAGTTTATAACGCCCGGGCATGAAAATAAAAAAATCATATTTTTTCCACAATCAGGATCTTTTAGTCCCCAATTTTTTATTTTCGCAAGGGTAACATGAGAAATTAGACCCCAAAAGTTGTTGTCCAATTTGTCCTGAGTATGCTGATATCCCATATGTGGGAGAAAACTACTGTATGGGCACACGTCGGGGCTCGGATGGGAAGTAGTGACCTTTTGAAATGCCCACTTGATGGAATGGTCTTCGGGCGTCATGTTATGTTTGCAGAGTCACTGATGTGCCTAAACAGTAGAAACTCCCCACAAGTGACCCCATTTTGGAAACTAGATCCCCAAGGAACTCCTCTAGATGTGTGGTGAGCACTTTGAATCTCCAAGTCCTTCACAGAAGTTTATAACGCAGAGCCGTGAAAATATAAAATTATTTTTTTTCCACAAAAATAATTTTTAGTCCCCAATTTTTTTCCCCAATGTTAACAGGAGAAATTAGAACCCCCAAAGTTGTTGTGCAATTTTTCCCGAGTACGCTGATACCTCATATGTGGGGATAAACCACTGTTTGGGCATACGTCGGGGCTTGGAATAAAGGGAGCACTGTTTGACTTTTTGAACGCAAAATTTGCAGGAATCAATGGTGGCGCCATGTCGCGTATGGAGACCCCCTGATGTGCCTAAATAGTGGAAACCCCTCAATTCTAACTCCAACCCTAACCCCAACACACCCCTAACGCCTACACACACCTAACCCTAATACAAACCCTAATCATAACCCTAACCCCAACACACCCCTAATCCCAACTCTAACCATAAACCTAACTACAAGCCTAACCCTAATTCCAACCCTAACCCAAATTCCAACCCTAACCGTAATTCTAACCTTAGCCCTAATGCTAACCCTAACCCTAGTTCTAACCCTAA
>JARQOD010000531.1:0-98926 GCA_033576555.1 Oophaga sylvatica | reverse complement strand
GCGGGGAAAGGGGTTGAAAAATTGCCATTTTGTTTGTCTCAGTACTCTCTTTTAAAAAAATCCAAAAAATGGGAAAACACCTAACTCTTTGAGGAGAAATTAAGGAATGTCGGGGCTCTGCGGAATTTGCCTCCCTCTGTACACCAGTGCCTCTCCTTCGGTTTTTTTCTGCTGCAAATCTCTCCCCTTCAGCGCTGCTGGCCTGCACGCATGACAAATCCCGGTTTTGTAAGTGCTTTGTCGTCCACCACTACTGTTCACCACCACCCTTTGGTCCTCCTCACATCATGACTTAACAACAACAAGACTTAGTGGCCACGTGTCCATGATCATATTCCTTCTCCTAATTTCAAATTCCTCCTTCATGTTCTTGTGGCCGTGGCTGCTTAAGTTTTGTCATAGGAAACAGCTTCGTCCTGTCCTTTAGAGCATGAGGTGATGGCCACAATTAAGAAATGTTGTGGAAAAAACAGTTCCTCAAAGTTTCGGTGGGGATCATAGTTTGGTACCAACTTGGTGGAAGACGTGTGATGCCCCAAAGGGCCTGAAAGAAGCATTTTTGCTATCCAACCACCACCTCTTAACGCTCTGGCTTCAGAAGTGGTATGCCATACCTCCCTGCAAAGTGAGACAGGAAATGTGTCATGGAGGGGGTGTTTATTGTACTTCAGCAATAGGAGTAGTCACACCTGCCCCACATCCCCGCATTGGTGCACCATATCATACCTTAAGCATTTTGTAATTGCTGGGTTTTGAAACAATTTAAATTTTTAATAAAAAAAAATTTGGTCACCTGCAACAATCAAAGCAGTTTTTTTTTGGGTTTTTCCACTGTAAATCACAGAAAAAAACAAAAGTGTAGGGATGACAAATTAAATTTTTTTTAAATGTTTCAATGCTTATTCTAGTTTTAGGATCCAGAAAGTTTAAGATGACGAACACTGCATGTCTGAGAAATCAAACCCTACAAAATTTTAAAGCTTTTGTTCACTTTTAAGAAATCACAGAAATTTTCCCAAAAAGTAAAGTATGTCTGAAATGGAGGCTTCCAAAATTTTTAAAAGCTTTTGTTCACCAGATTCAGAAAATTTACCCACACTACGGATATTGTATGGTTGAGAATTGTAATCCAGTAAAAGGGTTCAACGATTTTTGCATGTGTGATTATACGTGCACACAGGTTTACAAGCACTCTTCCCTCCAATTTGAAGTGTCACAGAGTTGTGCAATGATATCTGTGCCAAGCGGGTGGCGCCTGTTCTTTTATAACCTTTGATTATGAACATGGCTAGCTAATCACAGTAATGCCACAATCAAGAGGCTTTTGGTATTCAGTGACTCACAGGCAATCATGCTGCTTATTGGCTGTAAACCCCAAAAAATCGGTGCAAAGAATTTAAGTTTTACATTGAACACAGCCTATTACCGAGTTTTCACTGGCACATGGCTCATTCATTTTGCAATACTTTTAGTATTGATAAGCTCAAAAAAAAACATCAGTGTATTGTTTTTCCCATCCTTATCAACCCCAATCATCTAATAGCCACTTTTTGAAATGTAAAGACCCCCTGCAATCTAGGATAAAATTTAAAAGTTGCAGAGCAACAATCATTCCATGGTCGTGTGCTCGAAACCCCCGTCCTTGCCCTAGCCTCCAGTCGTATGCAAGGCCCAGCATCGCCCCACCTCCCCAAGCACCGCCTAATCATAACGTTGCAACAAGGGGGAACTCCACCAGCACATGGTTGAGAGCGTCAAACGGGGGGCAGGCTTAATGCTTTTGGGTGATCCACGGGGGGGCTTTTTGAAACAGACATGGTTTTTGGGGGTGCGGGGGTCAAAGCTGAAAGACTTTTTTAAAAGTTCTTCAGTTTTTGAGGAATTCACAGGCTGTAAGGCAGATGACGCCACATAAGCAGAGCACCCACTTATGCTTTTTTGCTCATGCAAACTTTGGACACCAAAAGGATCAGGCGCTCAGGAGGAGGAGGAGGAGGGGAAGACTTCAGACAGTAAGGCACTGTACAGCTCAGAGAACTTTCTGGCGGGTGGTGGAAGAAGAGGAAGAAGAGGAGGATGAGGGGATGTTATTTTGGGGAGGATGATGCTTCTCAGGGGGCAAGAGAAAATTTGGCTTGCCAAGGTCAGGTACAGGTTTGGCTGAATGGAGGGTTGGTTTTGCAGAAAGTACTCCCCACCCACCACTGGCATTGATCATTGACACCTGGAACATTGGCCCACTGTGTGATTATGTCTTGCAGATCCAAAAAAGGGACCCCCGATTACCAAAAATGAGGATTGACTACGGTTGGCCCATCCTTCATCCACACTAAAAACAAACTGCAGAACATCATGCCACAGGAAATAGAGCAAATTTGGTGAACAAACCAAGCAACTCTGGTAAATCGTAGTTAGAGGCATTCCCACACACAGCGCCGGTGCAGTTCACCCGAGCCGTACGGGCCCAAACAGAAGAGGTTTCGTGGTAACACACTGAATGGCGTTGGAACGGGGTTTCATGACCTGTTTTTGGTCTATTTTCCGAGAACCACACACGATGGTAATACTGAATCGATTGAACAGACAGGGACAACATTTTGGCAACTACGTTCAAAATTCCCCTTCCTCCCCCTATCGGTTCTCCCTCCAGCATTCCCCCTTTATACTAGGCCTGTAAAGGACACCTGTCCTGAATTGGCACTAGCCTTATAGGGTCGTTGCCCTGCGGTAGTGTGCTTTCAGAAAGAGTTTCGCTGCTGGATCAATCCTGACAGAAAGAAGGCACGGCTGTGACCCAAAATGTAGTGATTCACCTTCATTAAAATGAACCAGCCTTGTTTTTAAAGGGTTTTGTTACCACCTTCCCATGAGAACAAGGTTGCCAGCAAAATGGCTCCTTTGTCCTCCCCCTTTCCCTCCGACTTCTGTAATTCATCCATTTGCGTGCGAACATCCAGCCTACCCTCAACTATGCCGTTTTTTTTTTCCACCTCCCCTGATGGGCTGAACCCCCCAGGGCGGGGTCAGCATCTGGCGCACCGGGCAATGTCGTGCCCGGCAGGGGGGGGCCCCTCGCCATCAAGACACCGACGAACTATAAGAGGCCCGTGCCGTACCCGGTACCCCCAAGTGTCCCCCCCCGTAGCTCAGGGCCCCAGACTTGCAATACTTACCTCTCCCTAAAATGGCCTGTAGTGTGTTTACTGTCCCCACTCCCTGCCGACTTTTTTCCTCATTGACTTGATTGGGGCGGATTTTCGACTCCCGACCCGACCAATTTCCGTTAGTCGGCAGACTTTTGTTTGACTCACTTTAAAAAATGCAAAGTTGCTCATCCTTAGTCTCCCACTTCAAAAAATTTTTGTCAAAGACCACTAAAGGGCAGCAATTTCCACGTTAGAAATATTAAAAGGCCTCTTGACCACCTTGACTATAGGCAACCACCAATGGAGATCCAACTTGGAGTCCCAAATTGGTGAATACATTAAGGTGACATACATTTCCCAGAATAGAAACATATAATATACCTCTGCACACACCACTAAAGTGGCATCAATTTCCCCAGAGTTGAAATATTATAATTTGCCCCCGACCACCTTCGACCACAGGCAATCAAACAGATGGAGACCCAATTCGATCTCCGCATTTCAAAAACTTGTTTTAACATCAGTAGTGCAAACAGAGGCACAGAAGATGAACAAAGGAGGCACAACTGTAATAATGCAAATTTTAAGCATGACACTAAAAATTAACCTCACCCTAGACGCCCCAGTGTGAGACTGGTGTGCAAAAGTCATTGGAGACCATGACTGCTCTTTTGATGTACCATCTAACTTCGTTGACCAAGGCTAAACAAAAGGCATATGCAACAGGTTTCCTCACTGTGAAACAGTCGCTGCTGCCTGTGCAGAGGTAATTCCACCGTTGGGAACATTGCAAATCAAACGGTTAACCGGTAGGCCAAGAAACTTACGATGCAAGTTTGAGGACCTCCAGGGTGCAATATCTGAAAGAGCACCAACGACCGGCTTTCTGCAGTGTGCACCAGGCCTGATACTGTTGGAGAAATTGCTTAAACCACCAGGTTGCACGGTGAAGGGTTGCCACGGTGAGGTTCCACGGCTAGGGCCGCCCCGGTTTACATGTTTCTCACATAACTTTTCCCTGGTTCAGGTTCAGGGAGACAGCCATTGCTTTTACTTGGCCAGAAAGCTGCCACAATCTTGACTGTGTGTTGCAAACCCAAGAATAATAATTTAAATATGCCGATTGAGTGACCATGGCTGCACGTACAAGGTGGAAGGGATTCTATCTGCCTGAGGAATTGTGTCTGATTAGGGGAGGTTGAGGGCACAGGGGGCACTAAAAAGGTGAAGGGGCCAAATCATTGGAATAGCTGTTTGATACGAGGATGTCCTTAAGCCTTGGGGATTCAAAGCCTGTGTAGCAGCCCCTGACCACCTGCCCCACAGCCACCGGCCACCAATTGCCCAGTCCAGGGGAACGCTCCTTCCGCCCCTGTTTGTTTTCCAGGTTCAGTGGTAAATGCAACCGGCGACATAGTTTTTCAGGGAATGGGTGTGTTGCGGTGTGTGGTGTGCGCAGCACACTTTCTTTGAGAAGGAATGGTGACGGGAAACTGTATGGGGGCTAACAGCCAACAACTCCGAAACCTTATGTATCCACCAGGTAAAAAGTAGCCTTCCGGGAACACATTGGAAAAGGGGTTTAAGCCTAAGTTTGGCATTGTGTTATTATTATTATTATTAAGGTTGAAGAAGACTTTAAGTCCATCTTGTTCAACCCCTATCCTACCAACCTGCCCAACAGTTGATCCAGAGGGAAGCAAAAAAAACCCCAATGGCAAAAGTAAGCTTCACTTTGGGGAAAAAATTCCTTCCCGACTCCACAAGGCAATCAGACAAGCTCCCTGGATCACCTTATCTAGGAAACTATGAAAATGCCTTAAATTAACTTTTCAAGAAAGGCATCCGTCCCCTCTTAAATTTTGTAAGGAATCACTCTTACAAATTAGACGCGAGAGTTCCATATCCTCATGCTCTTACGTAAAGAATTGATTGTATTATGGCTAAACTTCTTTCCTCCAGACGAAGGATGCCCCCTCGTCCCCGTCACAGGTCTAAGAGTAAAAAGATCATTAGAAAGGTCTTTGTATGCCCCTATATATTTGACATGAAAAGATCACCCCTAACCTTCGTTTTTTTCCAAACAAATAACCCCAAGGAATAACCTGTCTTGATTCAGACCCCCCAGTTCTTAAATAACCTTGGGTCCTTTCTCTGCACCCGCTCCAGTTCACTATGTCTTTCTTATACCCGGAGACCAGAACTGACACAGTATTTAATGTGGCGCCCATATTGTTAGAGGTAAAATTATGTTCCCTCATGGCATCTATACCTCGTCTAAATGACCCATTATTTATTTGCCTTGGCAGCACTGCCTGACATTGGCCACTAAATTTGAGTTTGTCGTCCCCCATACACCCAATCTTTTTCAGTGACAGTTTTGCCCAGTGTTTTACAATTAAGCAATAATTATACTTTATTTGTTCTACCCAAGTGCCGACCTACATTTATCCCCCATTAAAGCTCATTTGGCCATTTACAGCCCAGCTTCTTTTTTACTAAATCCTCCTGTAATATAAAATTATCCTCCTCTGATTTTTACCCGAGAGTTTATGTCATCTGCAAAATTGAAATATACTCTGTTGCCCCCTACAAGGTCATTAATAAATTTTAAAGAGAAGCGGCCCAATACTGACCCCTGGGACCCCACTGCTAACCGTGACCCATCCGGTTGCTCCATTAATAACCACCCTTTGTTTCCTCCATGAGCCAGTTCTTAACCCCTTACACATATTTTCCCCTATCCCATTGTTCTCATTTTATGTCAACCTTTTGTTGGCACTGTATCAAAAGCTTTTGAAAGTCCAGAACACCACTCCACTGCATTCCCTTGGTCCAGTCCTGAACTTACCCCCTTCATAAAAGCTTATCGATTAGTTGACAAGAACGTCCCCGTAAACCCATGCTGATACTGTGTCATGAGGTTATTCAGCTTCAGATACTCCAAAATAGTACCTTAAAAAACCCTCCAGGATGTAGGAGGAAACACCCTTTTATGTACCACAATTGCAGGCCGAGGGTGGCTCGTGCTTTATAGAGGGTGGAGTATGGAAAACAGTAAAATGCGTATGTGAATTGAGGAGCAGGTATAAAGTTATGTGGATTGGAAAGTGGTTTGCAGGGACAGAGGCATGCCATTTTCGTAACAGCTGTGGGCTCTCACCACCCCCACTGTAGGGTAAACATGTGGAGTTTAGGGCCAGAGACCTATTAAGAAGATTGGCCAGTGATAAATGGAAGAAGCAGCAGAATGTAGTTGAAGGGATGACCACTTGTTGGCAAGGCCTGCTATCCTCATTTTAGCACGTGAGTTCCCACATTAAGGCTTGTATCGGCCATGTGTCGATTCAACATGTAGTGCAAATTAACTGCAATTTTTGACTCTGAGTTTTTGTTTTTGCAGTTTGGAAGACAAGTGATTAGGTCATTCTTTGTGGTCTCAAAAAAGGCCCACTAGGTAAACCTTGCCTCCCCTTGAACTGCACACTTCGCCGTGCTGGCAACGCCAAAAGGTTGGGTGAGGATGCAGGTTTCAGGTTGTACACGCATTCTGTGTGGGAAGCCACAATGAACCTCTTCATTTCCTCCTCCATTCCTTGTAAGCACCACTTGCGTACCTCTGGGTTCACACAATTGAAATCTACAACCTCATGCCATCCCTCTGTTCCCCCCTCCTAACCCGAAAGTCACCCTCCACCCTACCTTTCCCCTTTCACCATAGTTGTACCGTCAATGATATGTTACAATGTCAGTAAATATTAATACAGGAAAACACTTATACAAAAAAATTAGCAACTCACATGTAAGTATAGAATAGATTTACCTGCAGTATCTGCGAACCAGGGTTAACCCTTGAGGATTGATGAGCTGAAACAGGAAAGAGGGGACCGGGATCAACCTGACCCAAAAGGGGTCTAACTAATCCCTCACCTTGGAGGTTGATAAAGGTTCAGATCCAAGCCTCCAACCTAACCCTGTCCTCCTATCAGACCCTGAACCCGAATCAGTCCAAGAAGGACCTGATACCCCAAAGGGATATGGGCTGATCTTACTAAATACCAGATTAGACATATAAGACGACAGATAACACTCGCTTGATACAATCAAACACCAAGGAACATAAAGGTCTGGGAAATAAACTCAAACCAAGTTGAGTAGAACAATAAGGAGTACAAAAAAGTCTTAACAGATTCATTCCTTTGTGGCTGCATGAAGGTTTCACTGGAACTCCCCAAGCAGAACAACCAGGAATTTTAAAAAGAAACCATAACAATAACAATTGCAGCCGGGAGAAACTGCACCCTCCCAGAACCGGCACAGACAGAATTAACTCCCTAGCTGCCAAAACAAAGAAAAAAGGCTCAGTTGAAAGTCAAAAGTCAACCGGCGATCTTCGTGGCAATGCACACATGAATTACCCCCCCTTCACGGGGGCCCCTCCGGACCCTCAGGGCCAGGCCTGCCCGGGTGAGTTTCTGTGGAAGGTCCAACCAAACATCTGCGTTAAACCGACGCAGGGACCCACCCTCTCCCGGACCATACCCCTTCCAATGCACCAAGTACTGAAGGGACCGGCGATTCGACTGATCAATGATCTTTGATACCTGAAACTCCAAATTCCATTGACCACCAAAGGAGGGGAGGTAAGGTGACGGTAAAACTGGTGCCCGTACCTCTAAGCAACGATTTGGAAACAATTGTGGATTTTAAACGTAGGAGGAAGGTCAAACGGAAAGCCACCGGATTAATTTTGAACTGCCTTAGGGCCCCCGATGAATCTGGGACCGATTTCCAGGAGGGACCTTAATTTTTATATTCTTGGTAACAACCAACCAGATCGTTCCACTTAGGTCCGGACCAGAACACTCTCCTCCTATCGCCATGTTGTTCGGTCCCCTAGGCCAATTTTAAGCACTCCTCCCAACTGAAGAAGTGACGACGAAAATCGTTCCCCCTCAGGAACCCCAGAAGAGCCCCCCCATTGAAAGTACAAAACTGGGGTAAAAACCATATCCCCAAAAAACGGGACTTACCAGTGGACCGCTCCGCCATTGAAAGAGCAAAACTTCCCCAGAGGCAAGAAAGAGACCAGTCCCTTGGTTCTTGAGACAAAACCCGGAGATATGTCTCTAAGCCTGATTCGACCTCTGTCTGACCATTGGTCTGCAGATGAAAAGCCCGAGGAAAATGACAATTGCATCCCCCGACGTAACAAAATGCCCTCCAAAATTTGGCAAAATGAACCCCCTATCGCACCAAATCAGAAGGCAACCCATGAAGTCTAACGATCTCCCTAATGAACACCTGCGCCAGAGTTTTAGCATTAGGGAGTGCAGGAAGAGCAACGAAATGTGCCATCTTACTGAACCTGTCAACAACCACCAGTATGACAGTATTCCCTGACGACGGGAAGGTCCGTAATGAAGTCCATAGATAAATGAGTCCATGGACGCTCCGGAAGTTTCAAGGGTTAAAAGGGTCCCAGACGGACAGGTATGAGGGGTTTTAGAGCGAGCACACACCCCACATGACGCGACAAAAAGTTATAACATCTTTACTAGCATTAGGCCACCAAAACCGGCGAGAAAGGAGATCTAAAGTAGCCTTACTCCTGGATGTCCTGCTAGAGCAGAATTATGATGTGCCTCAATAACCTTTTGTCTCAACAGATTTGGGACAAACAGTCTCCCTGGAGGTCCTGCAGGGGCGTCCCCCTGAGCCTCTAACACCTCCTCCTTAAGCTCAGAAAATACAGCCGACACTACCACCCCCTCCTGAAGGATAGGACTCGGGTCATCCGTTTTCCCGGCCCCTGGGAAATGCGAGACAAGGCATCAGCCTTTACATTCTTAGACCCCGGGCGATAAGTGACGACAAAATTAAACCTGGTAAAAAACACGACCATCGAGCTTGTCTGGAATTCAGACGCTTAGCGGATTCCAAATACAACAGGTTCTTGTGATCAGTAAAAACAGTAACCGGGTGGACTGCCCCCTCCAAAAAATGACGCCATTCTTCAAAAGCTAACTTAATGGCCAAAAAGTTCCCTATTGCCCGATATCATAATTCCTTTCGGCGGACGACAATTTCTTAGAAAAGAAAAGCGCACGGATGCCATTTACCAGGGGACGGACCCTGGGACAATATAGCACCCACCCCTACGTCAGACGCATCCACCTCCACAATGAACGGCTGAGATGCATCTGGTTGGATGAGAACGGGTGCCGAAGCAAAACATTTCTTCAAAGAGGAAAAGGCTTGGCAAGCTTTGTCCGACCATTTAGAAAAATCCGTCCCTTTTCTTGTCATGTCAGTGAGAGGTTTGACGACAGATGAGAAATTACAAATAAATTTCCGGTAGTAGTTAGCAAACCCCAAAAAAAACGCTGCAGAGCCTTAAGATCCCCTGGCTGATCCCATTCAAGCACTGCTCTCACCTTTTCAGGGTCCATACGGAAACCGGAGGCTGACACCAAAAAACCCAAAAACTGAAGTTCCTGTACGGCAAATACACACTTCTCCAGTTTGGCGTATAATTTATTGTCTCGCAAGATCTGCAACACCTGTCTCACATGCTCCTGATGAGACACAAGATCTGGCGAGTAAATTAAAATGTCGTCCAAATATACAACCACAAACAGCCCCACAAGGTGACGAAAAATGTCATTAACAAAATGTTGGAATACTGCTGGTGCAGTAGTCAGACCAAAAGGCATGACTAGGTTCTCATAATGTCCCTCCGGCGTGTTAAACGCCGTTTTCCACTCATCCCCCTCTTTTATCCTAATCAGATTATACGCCCCCCTGAGATCCAATTTAGAAAACCATTTGGCGCCAACAATTTGATTGAAGAGATCAGGAATAAGAGGGAGTGGATACGGATCTCGAGCAGTAATCCGATTAGGTTCGCGAAAATCCAAGCAAGGGCGTAGGCCTCCATCTTTCTTCTTCACAAAGAAGAACCCCGCGGCTACTGGGGAAGATGAAGGTCTAATATGCCCTTTGGCCAGACTTTCAGAAATATAATCTTTCATAGCCTGCCTCTCAGGACCAGAAAGATTATACAACCTAGCTTTAGGCAACTTAGCATCAGGAAGGAGATTAATAGAGCAGTCATACACGCGATGAGGAGGCAACTCCTGACACCCCTCCTCAGAGAAAACATCCCCAAAATCCTCCAAAAAAGGAGGCAATGTACTAGGCACGACCGCACTGATGACTGTGTTCATGCAGTTGCTTTTGCAAAACTCACCCCATTGGCTTATTTCTCTGGACTGCCAATTAATCACAGGGTTATGTTTAACCAACCAAGGAAGTCCCAACACAATGGGAGTAGGTAGACCCTCCAACACATAACAAGATAATTGTTCCCTATGTATTGCCCCTACCCGAAGGTCAATGTTATGAACCTCATGAACAAAGCTACCTTGGCCGAGAGGCCTGGCGTCAATGGAGAATATAGGGATCGGTTTGACCAATACACTCAGATGCATACCTTGAGCCTGAGCAAACTGAGCGTCAACCAGATTAGCCCCGGAACCACTATCAAGAAGAACAGACAATCTCTCCACTCTCGTACCAACTACCACCTCCACTGGTACAAGGAACTGAGAAGAACTGGCGGATGAAATACATACTCCCAGGTTGTCGTCCACCACACAACCTGGGATTAACAGTTTTCCGGCGACTTTTGGCTCAACAAGGCACGGGATGGACATTCTCCAACAAAATGTCCCTCTTTCCCGCAGAAAAAACATCTTCTAGTCCTGCGGCGTACCGCCAATCCCCTCCTACAAAATGATGTCCCTCCCAACTGCATAGGCTCATCCGAACAGACAAGGGGAACCTCAACATAAGGGACTTTAGTGGTAGGTGGAGAAACAACAGGGAGTGGGGTTACCTCACCCCTCTCCCGAAGCCGTCTATCAGTACGGATAGCTAAGGCCATAGCAGCCTCCAGAGAAGGAGGAGACTCATACTGAGCCAAAACATCTTTTAATTTATCAGAAAGCCCATGACAAAACTGGCTCCTAAGAGCTGGGTCATTCCACTGAGTATCTGTGGCCCATCTACGAAACTCAGAAGCAAATTCCTCTGCCGGACGATCTCCCTGCTGTATCTTACGTAATTTTGTCTCAGCAAGAGAGACCCGATCTGGGTCATCATATACCAATCCCAGGCAGTAAAAAATTGATCTACAGACAGTAGAGCCGGGGATCCCGGAGGAAGGGAAAATGCCCAGGATTGAGGGTCCCCTTGTAGAAGTGAGATAACAATTCCCACTCTCTGCTCCTCACTCCCTGATGATCGAGGCCGAAGCCGAAAATACAATTTACATGCCTCCCGGAAGGTGAAAAATTTGTCTCGCCCACCAGTGAACCTGTCCGGGAGAGCAACCTTAGGTTCAACTCTGGTTTGCTCCAGGGGAGACAAAACTTTGGACTTAATGTCCGTCAGCTCCATGGATAATCCCTGCAACCGCAGAGCCAGCTGGGCTACTGGATCCATGGTAACTGGAGATAATTTTTACGGCCAGTGAAAATGTCACGCTGTCTAATGATATGTATACAATGTCAGTAAACTATTAATACAGGAACAACACTCTATACAACAACTAGTATAGCAACATCAGCATGTAAGTATAGAATAGATTTACCTGACAAGATATCTGCTGAACTCAGGGTTAATCTTGAGGACTTGATGAGCTGAAACAGGAAAGAGGTGGACCGGGATCTAACCTGACCCTAAACTGGGGTCCTAACTAATCCCTCACCTTGGAGGTACTGATAATGGTTCAGAGGTCCAAGTCTCCAACCTAACCCTGTCTCCTATCAGACCCTGAACCCTGTAATCAGTCCTAAGAAGGATCCTGACTACCACCAAAGGGATATGGGCTGATCTTAGCTAAATACACAGATTAGACATATAAGACAGACAGGATAACACTCGCTTGCATACACACTCAAACACCAAAGGAACATAAATGGTCTGGGAAATAAACTCTAACCAAGTTGAGCTTAGAACAACTAAGGAGCTCACAACTAAAGTCTATACAGATTCATTCCTATCTGTGGTCTGCATGAAGGTTTCACTGGCAACTCCCCAAGCAGACAACCAGGAATTTAAAGGAAACCAATCAACAAATAATCAATTGCAGCCGGGAGAAACTGCACCCAGTCCCAGAACCGAGCACAGACAGAATTAACTCCCTAGCTGCCAAACAGCAGCTCAGCTGTGAGAAGTCAAAATGTGCAACCGCGACGATCTTCGTGGCAATGCACACATGACAATAGTACAGTCCTCGTGTGCCTCTGGTATCTGAGTCTCATCAGGATCACCTCCACTCCTGGTGGTTAATGTCTAGTGATGAGGGTCTGGATTCTGCTTGGACCCTAATTCATCGGACTTCAAATCCAGCATGAAAAATTTTAGGCATTGGTGCAGATGTCTGCTTTTTATATGTATGGCCAGGGACATGTGTCTTCGGCAGCCAATCACAGAAGATCTTGTATCATGACATTGTGGATGGTTTCTGCACCCTGATTGACTGCCGGAATCAACACACATAAAGTTAAGGAAAAAAAAAAAGAGCACACTGCGCCTCTAACCTCTCCACACACCCCTCCCCTCATCAAACTAATCTCCCCGTTCCCCAGCTCATCATATAGCACTACTATCCTAGCCAAAGTAATAACAAAAGCATTAGTGGAAACGCAATGATTTATCGAACTATGATTGCATTTTGCCGACTTTGAATGAAAATACTCATGAATCCGAATGTGCTATGTTTGTGCCGAACTTGAGATTGGCAAACATTTTCCTAACTAATTCGCTCATCTCTAGCCATGTCCAGCACGAGGGTCTGTATCAGACCCACGGCTGTAATATCAACCCATCTGTGCACCACAATCACGTCACAGGCACTCCCATTGGTACGAGCCCCCCCTGCCTTCACATGTGACATGCCACTGTCAGAGACTGACAGTGGGATTTATCATGTTAGCAGTCACGGGTGCGGGCACCAGATGGTTGATTAAATCAATCATCATGTGCCAGGAAAGAGTACAGTACGTCATATGTTGGTCAACGGTTAAAGTTTACCTATGAGTAAGCTAAGATATCAGAAACTACAGAATTAGTGTTTTTCCTGGAATAAAAAAAATGGAACCTTATTCTAAACCACTACACCAACTTCCATCTAATTATGATGTAATAATATCACAGAAAAACACATTGAAGAAACTAACAAAGTAAGTAGAAAAGTAATTTTCTTTTTAATTTTAGCTAGAACTAATGTTATTATTCTAATTCTTATTATTATTATTATTATTATTATGACTGGGACATACTCAAGAAAAGTCCATTTCATAGTAAGGTTTCTCTAGCAAAAGCAATTTTCATGTGTTTTGTGATCATTTTATGTTCATCGCAATGTGCTGGTTTCACCTAGACATGATAGAGTTCTTGAAATATGAAGAACCAACCATCATGTTGAAAATTGCTTTGAATATGCAGAAGTAACCTTTACATATAAAACAAGAGCTTTCAGGGAATCTCAGATAGGAATACAGATACTTTTCTACTAGGTATAATAATAGATTTCTAGACTTTTCATGAGAACATTTATCTGAACTGCAGTGAAAGGTAGTAATAGAGTTTATTTTCTTCCTGTACTATAAAACTGCCCACTGCACCTACTTCATGCAGTATAACATATTTACTCCTAATTGAAAAATTGAATTTATTTTCCAGACGCTATACTAGTAGGGCACACTCAATTATTGAAGCAGTATCATTTCATTTGTAGCTATGGCAACATGCTACTTCTATTTAGTCTTGATACTTGTTTATATTTAAAGCTTGACATCTTGCTGATGATGCTGTTAAACTGACCATTATTTCTGGAATAAAAGACCGAGCGGATTGTGGAAGAATAGGAAATGACCATAGTATGCACACAATATTAAAGACCAGGAAGAGATAGCATGTTCATTTCCATAATATCCTTTATCTAATACAAAACAATTTCATGAGATTCATTTTGCTGTACTTGCATTACTAAATAAAATCTGCAGAGGTTGTCCACCACTTGATCTTACAATTTACTTTCCGTGTTCTGTTTCTATGGAGATGGTGTTTTCAAGTGTTCTTCATGGAGACATAAAATTGAGCTATGTGCCATTTGAGCGCTCACATTTTCGTTTCTACACAGTTTATATATATGTATTTTTTATTTTCATGCAGAGTAAAAGAGACACAACATCACCATTAGGCATTTCCCCAAGTGGCGAATTGACATAGGTATCAATATACTGTATAAGCTGACAATTTTGGCTGTTGAACAGCATTGTAAGCTGATGTATATATACACTTACATACAGCTCTGGCAAAAATTGACAGACCACTGCAAAATTTTTAGTTTGTCTGATTTTTCTCTTTATAGGTATATTTTGAGTAAAATGTAAATTGATCTTTTATTCTATAAACTACTGACAACATGTCTCTTAATTTCCAAGCAATTAAATTTGTATTTATTTTCAGAAAATGAGAAATGGTCAAAATAACAAAAAAATGCAGTGCTTGCAGATCTCAAATAATGCTAAGAAAACAAGTTCATAATCATTTAGAAACAACAATACTAATGTTTTAACTAAGGAAGAGTTCAGAAATCAATATTTTGTGGAATAACCATGATTTTTAATCACAGCTTTCATGCTTCTTGGCATGCTTTCCACCAGTCTTTCACACTGCTTTTGGGTGACCTTATGCCACTCTGGTACAAAAATTTAAGCAGTTCTTCTTTATTTGATGGCTTGTGACTATCCATTTTCCTCTTGATTACATTCCAGATGTTTTCAATGGGGTTCAGGTCTGGAGATTGGACTGGCCAAGACAGGGATTTGATGTGGTGGTCCTTCATCCACACATTCATTGACCTAGCTGTGTGGCATGGCGCATTGTCCTGCTGGAATAACAGTCCTCAGAGTTGGGGAACATTGCCTGAGCAGAAGGAATCAACTGTTTTTCCAGGATAACCTTGTATGTGGCTTTATTCATACGTCCTTCACAAAGAATAACCTGCCCAATTCCAGCCTTGCTGAAGCATCCCCAGATCATCACTAGTGTTGAGCATTCCGATACTGCAAATATCGGGTATCGGCCGATATTTGTTGTATCGGAATTCCGATTCTGAGTTCCGATATTTTTGTCATATCGGATACCGGAATCGGAGTTTTCCTCTAAAGTCTATGGGGAGTTCCTGTGTCACAGAAGGAAGTACGTGACACAGGAACTTCCCGAAACTGTCAGGGCCTGTGCACACATTGCGGATTTGCCTGCGGATTTTTCCGCGCCGAAACCGCACCTCTTGGCAGAAACCGCAGGCGCGGTTTTGACGCGGTTTTGGCGCGGTTTTGATGCGGTTTTTGGCGCGGTTTTCTCATGCGGTTTTGTATGCGGTTTTTACAGCTAAATAAAGATATGTTGTTTAACAAAAAAAAAAAAAAGATTTGTGATGTCATTTCTTGTCCAACCTCCTCTTTTACATTTGTCCAACCCACACTCCATTACACACACACAGATAGAGATAGGCCGGCGTCACACTTGTGAGTGTGATGCGAGTAAGTCGCACGACTTTCTCGCATCAACACCCGGCACGGCCGCCCGCTCTCGGACCCGAGTGTGTGGCTGCATGTATTTCTATGCATGTATTTCTATGCAGCCGCACACTCGGGTCCGAGAGCGGGCGGCCGTGCCGGGTGTTGACGCGAGAAAGTCGTGCGACTTACTCGCATCACACTCGCAAGTGTGACGCCGGCCATAGATAGATAATAGATACCAGTAGTTAGATAGATAGAAAATACATAGATAGATGGATAATAGATAGTTAGAAATATATATAGAAAGATAGATATAGAGATAGACAGAAAGATATCTAGATAGATAGATAGACAGATAGAATGGTACATAAATAGTTAAAGACACACAAGCGCACACATACACAAAATAATGCAATAGTTAATAAAAAAAAATATAGGAAAAAAAATGGCGTGGGCTCCCGCGCAATTTTCTGCGCCAGAGGGGGAAAGCAGACAGCCGGGGCCAATATTTCTAGCCTGGGAAGGGGTTAATACCCATGGATCTTCCCAGGCTATGAATATCAGCCCGCAGCTAGACTTCACTGGCTATTATAATAGGGGGACCCCCCCAAAAAAATGACGTGGGGTCCCCCTATAATTTATAGCCAGAAAGGCTACGCAGACAGCTGCGGGCTGATATTCATAGCCTAGGAAGGGGCCATGGATATTGGCGCCCCCCCTGGCTAAAAATACCAGCACCCAGCCGCCCCAGAATTGGCGCATCTGTACGATGCGCCAATTCCGGCACTTAGCCCCTCTCTTCCCACTCCCCTGTAGTGGTGGGATATGGGGTAATAAGGGGTTAATATCACCTTGCTATTGTAAGGTGATATTAAGCCCGGTTAATAATAGAGAGTCGTCAATAAGACGCCTATCCATTATTAATCTTATATTAATAAAGGGTAAAAAAAGCACACGCATAAGAATAAATTATTTTAATGAAATAAAATACAACACGGTTTTCATATCTTTATTATACGCTCAGATCCAAGCGACGCCCTTGATCTCCTGTAAAAAAACGTAAAAAAATAAAACAACCGTATACTCCCTGTCCGACGCAGTCCAATTAATAACGAGGGACCCACGACGGTCTCCCCTATAGAACAGTGACATCAGGTGATGCCACTGCTTTGTAGGGCCTCCCAATGATGCACTGACAGGAGACAATGGCTCCTGCACTGCATCACTGAGTTCATTCTCTCACTTTATGGCAATGCTGCGTGGTAATTTTCTCACCCAGCATTGCCGTGAGAGAATGAACTCTCGTGACGTCATTCTCTCCCGGCGGCAGAGGCAGAGCAGTACAGATCGATGGCGTCGGGGAAGAGGTGAGTATGTACTCTATGTTATGTGTTGTATGTCATGTGTATGTTATATGTTCTGTATGTCATATATGTTATATGTTCTGTATGTCATGTGTATGTTATATGTTGTATGTCATGTGTATGTTATATGTTCTGTATGTCATGTGTATGTTATATGTTGTATGTCATGTGTATGTTATATGTTGTATGTCATGTGTATACTACAAAAACATGGCACTCAATGAACTGGTATAGATGTAGGTGCACAAGTAGGGTCTCCAGCCCAAATAATAGAAACAAAATAAACTTGGCACTCAAACGTAGAATGATAGACCAAAAAAGGTAATTGTTGCTGGGGTTTTTTAACTTTTATTAGTATCCGTAGAAGAAAAAAGTGGTGTACATAACAGGTAAACGTTTTCGGCTGAAAAAAATCAGCCTTCCTCAGACCGTATGTACAATTTAACACTTTAACAAAACGGATGTGGTAAAATAAACCACCATGGGTAAGAAACTTGGAAGCAGTAACGAGTGGCTGGAGAAAAGGCGCTGGAAGCAACAGCTAATAAAGACAATGCGCTGTAGATAATAATAATGTGTGCTGCCAAGAGGTAAATTGCGAAAAATGGGAAAAGACAACCTGAGCAGAGGCCACACAGAGGACAAGAGAAAGGCGCTATAGGCTACAGTAGTAGCAGAAGAAAAGCGCTGAAACCGCTAGCGAGGGCTGGTGTGGCCGTCCTACCTCCATATGGCCACACCAGCCCTCGCTAGCGGTTTCAGCGCTTTTCTTCTGCTACTACTGTAGCATATAGCGCCTTTCTCTTGTCCTCTGTGTGGCCTCTGCTCAGATTGTCTTTTCCCATTTTTCGCAATTTACCTCTTGGCAGCACACATTATTATTATCTACAGCGCATTGTCTTTATTAGCTGTTGCTTCCAGCGCCTTTTCTCCAGCCACTCGTTACTGCTTCCAAGTTTCTTACCCATGGTGGTTTATTTTACCACATCCGTTTTGTTAAAGTGTTAAATTGTACATATGGTCTGAGGAAGGCTGATGTTTTTCAGCCGAAAACGTTTACCTCTTATGTACACCACTTTTTTCTTCTACGGATACTAATAAAAGTTAAAAACCCCAGCAACAATTACCTTTTTTGGTCTATCATTCTACGTTTGAGTGCCAAGTTTATTTTGTTTGTATGTCATGTGTATGTTATATGTTGTATGTCATGTGTATGTTATATGTTCTGTATGTCATGTGTATGTTATATGTCATGTATGTTGTATGTTGTATGTCATGTATGTTATATGATGTATGTCATGTGTATGTTCTGTATGTCATGTGTATGTTATATGTCATGTATGTTATGTTATATGTCATGTATGTTATATGTTGTATGTCATGTGTATGTTCTGTATGTCATGTGTATGTTATATGTCATGTATGTTATATGTTATATGTCATGTATGTTATATGTTGTATGTCATGTGTATGTTCTGTATGTCATGTGTATGTTATATGTCATGTGTATGTTATATGTTATATGTCATGTAATTTTTTTTTTTTTTCATTCAGCACATTAGCCGGATGATGGGACTACTACTGTCCCATCATTGGCTAATGTGTCAGTCACTGTAGCAGGCATCGCCGGATGGGACTTGTAGTCCAATCCGACGATGCCTGCATACACGGAGACACGCACACAGGCCTGCACACCGCCGCACATACACAGCCCCGCACACCGATCACGCACACAGCCCCCGCACACCGATCGCGCACACAGACCCGCACACCGATCGCGCACACAGACCCGCACACCGATCGCGCACACAGCCCCGCACACCGATCACGCAGACACCGGCACAATCACCGCCCACACACACAGCGCCGCCCACTATACACGCCCACGCACCGCCCACACACATAGCGCCGCACACTATACACGCCCACGCACCGCCCACACACTTCCCTCCTCCCGAACTGCAGCGGTTTCACCCGCAGCAAACCCGCAGATCTTTTTTAGATCTGCGGTTTTGCTGCGGAAGTGCCCGACTCAATGCAAGTCAATGGGCGCCGAACCGCTGCAGTTCCGCACAAAGAATTGACATGCTGCGGAAAATAAAACGCGGCTAAACCGCGCGTTTTTTTCCGCAGCATGTGCACAGCAGACATGCGGTTCCCATTAGATTACATTGGTAGTGCACTGTGCTGCGGGTTGGATGCGTTTCCGCTGCGTTGAAAAACACAGCGGAAACGCATCTAAAACCGCAATGTGTGAACAGGGCCTCACTGTCAGTGTCGGTCGGGTCTGTCAGGTGTCAGTAGCACTTACCTGGCAGAAGATCCCGGCGGTCACGTCCCTCCGTCCATCCAGGCTGGCAATTACCCTCTCCCTGGCGGTCACGTGCAGCATCTCGTGATAACTGCACGTGCTGCCGGGAACTGGGTAATCTCGGCCAGCTGTACTCTCGCGACAGCTGGCCGTAAACCAGTCCGGATGACGTCACCGCCGGGGAAGCCGCAATGGTAAGCAGCTCTGCTCTATGTGGATGTCAGGCTCAGCCTGTCATCCAGATGTAGCAGAGGTGGACTCGTCGTGGGACACTCGTGATTTTGTACTGCGTCGGACAGGGAGTATTTGTGTTGGTGTTATTTTTGGATTTTTACAGGAGAACGATGGCGTCGCAGGATGAGCGTGTAATAAAAATAATGAAAACTGTGTGGTGTTTTATTTCATTAAAAGACTTTTTTCTGGCTGTGTATTTTTTTAAAAATTTAAAAACTATGATTAATAATGGATCGGTGTTTTAATTGACGCCTCTCCATTATTAACCGGGCTTATTGTCACCGATCAATCAAAGGTGACATTAACCCCTTATTACCCCACTTGCCAACGCTACAGGGCAAGTGGGAAGATCCGGGTAAAGTGACACAATTGGCGCATCTTTGGATGCGCCATTTGTGGGGCTGCTGCAGCCTGGTATTTTTAGGCTGTTGAGTGCCAAAATCCATGGGCCTTGACAGTCTTTTAATACTAGGCCGCAGCAGTCTGCTTTTTACTTGGCTGGTTAACAAAAATAGGGGGACCCCCACGCCATTTTTTTTTTCGAGGGGATCCCCTATTTTTGTTAACCAGCCAAGCTAAGCAGACTGCTGTGGCCTGGTATTATCAGGCTTGCAAGGTTCATGGATATTGGCTCCTTAACAGCCTGAAAAACCAGGCCTCAGCAGTCTGCTTCATCTGGCTGGTTAACAAAAATAGGGGGACCCCACGCCATTTTTTTTCGAGGGGATCCCCTATTTTTGTTAACCAGCCAAGATAAGCAGACTCCTGTGGCCTGGTATTACCAGGCTTGCAAGGTCCAAGGATATTGGCTCCTTCACAGCCTGAAAAACCAGGCCTCGGTAGTTTGCTTTATCAGGCTGGTTAACAAAAATAGGGGGGACCCCACGCCATTTTTTTTTTCGAGGGGATCCCCTATTTTTGTTAATCAGTTCACTTCAGGCCAGCCGGGATTCCCTCTGACGTCAATGATGCTGTGGGTGTCCATGGCTGACCTGAAGTGAAAGTGGGAAGCAATCAATTATGCTAACCACTTTCTCTCCTTTCAGCCAGGAGAGATGATTCAGTCGGGGGTTTACTGCAAGGCTGTCAGCATTAGCTGCAGTCCCTGCAGTAAACATTAACCCTTTCAGAAGGATTACATCGGGGGACCTTACTGAACATCGGATAGGTAAGAATAATGTTGCTTTATTATTTTATTTTTATTACAGGTGAACAAGGGTTTCGCAAGGAATGGCAGTAAAATAAAATATTGTCAAAAACTGTGTGTTTATTTCATTAAAATGATTTTTAATTAAAGTGTGTGTGTTTTATTTTTATTTCATACAATAGGATTAATAATTGATAGTTGTCTAATTGACAGCTCTCAATTATTAACCTGGCTTAAACTCACCTTTCAATAGCAAGGTGGCTTTAAACCCCTTATTAACCCATTCGCCACCGCTACAGGGCAATGGGAATAGACGGGCAAAGTGCCAGAAAGGGCAAATCTAATTATAGATTTGCCTTTTCTGGGGTGTCTGGGGGCAGATGTTAGCAGCCAGGGGGGCCAAAAATAATGGTCCCTCTCTGGGCTATTATTATCTGCCCCCACTCGCTGGCTTTGTCTGTCTGGTTGAGAAAATAGGGCGGGAGCCCACGCATTTTTTTCAACAATTTTACACCTCATATATAAATATACATGTCATTGAATTGGTGACACATATATATATATATACATTTATATTTATAGTACATACACTTCTACATAGAATAATAGCCGCTAATTCAATTGCCGGCTTTTGTGAAAATACAGAACCCGACATGAAATGACACATGGTTTACATGGAGTTAACCATGTAATTTCATGTATTTTGATATATGGTTTTCACTAACAATTACATGAGTGTATGTGTGCAAAATTTTACACATGTAGGGGTTAATTAAAGGTGTAAATTCGTAGCAAAAAAAAAATGCGTTTTTTTTTTACAACGAATTTACACCTTTAATTAACCCCTACATGTGTCAAATTTTGCACACATACACTCATGTAATTGTTAGTGAAAACCATATATCAAACTACATGAAAAGACATGGTTAACTCTATGTAAACCATGTGTCATTTCATGTCGGGTGCTTCTGTAATTTCACAAAAGCCGGCATTGCCCGGCAATTGAATCAGAGGCTATTTTACTATGTAGAAGTGTATGAACTATAAATATATGTATATATATATATATGTCACAATGACATGTATATATATATATATATATATATATATATATTGTGACAGTGTCACTGGTTTTATATGTGAAGGGAGGTATGTGTCACACAGGATGCTCTCCTGTGTGAACTAAGACCTACTTTATTTATCTGCCAGCATGTTATATGTTAAAAGGGTGTGGCTGAGCAATGTATAAAAGCTCAGTCCTGTTTTTTTTTCTCTGGTGTGGTCTGGAGAGGCAAGTCTCCAGACAGGATAGTGGAAGCTGCAGAGCTTTCCACAAGGACTTTAGTAGTGCAGTTTATGCTACCGAGAGCGGGTGGAACCCACTCATCTATGGACTGAGTTATTGTTTGTTTTTTTTATGTTTTCCCGTATTACCCAGAAGGGTCATGTTTATTTTTCCTGCGAAACCTGCATGAGTTTATGGCTGATAATAAACCAGCAGAAAGAAAACCCAGAGAACGTGTGTCCTGAGTCTGCCTTCAGGAGAGCCGAACGAGTCGTCTTACCACAGTTGGTGTGAGAGTGCGTGCAGGATTCCAGGAACACGTGTACCTGCCACAAAGACCGGTAGATGTCCTGGGTGAAGGCTGCCAAACAGCTAGATAAGTCCGGCAGCATGGAGGAGCTCGTTAAGCACCTGGTCCAGGCCCAGCAGAGCATACAGCAGCAACACCTACAGAGCCAGCAGAGCATGCAGCAGCAGCACCAGGAGACGACCAAACTGTTGATTCAGCAGATCCAGTTGCAGCAAAAGTCGCAGCAGCAGTACCAGCAAGAGGCGCAACAGCAGATACAGCTTTTGGCGGACGCCATCCAGAGCCGGGCGGTCACCCCAAGCCCAGGGCCGACTGATGATTCTCACGTCAGGAAGGCGGTAAGGCGGGCCATGCAGAAGATGACCCCTGGGGATGATGTAGAAGCATTTCTGACTGTTTTTGAGAGGGTGGCTGATCGGGAGAGACTTCCACCAGCACACTGGGCAGAGGTTCTGGCGCCATATTTATCGGGTGAACCCCAAAAAGCGTATTTTGACTTGGCGCTGCAAGATGCTAAGGAGTATCCCAAACTAAAGACAGAGATCTTAGCACGTCTGGGAGTAAATATGGCAGTAAGAGCCCAGCGAGTTCATCACTGGGCGTATGCTAGCAACAAACCCCCACGTTCGCAGATGTTTGACTTATTGCATCTTGTTCAGAAGTGGCTACAACCGGAATCCTCCACTCCGGCCCAGCTGGTTGAGCGGGTGGTGATTGATAGATTCATGCATTCCCTTCCCAAGTCAGTACAGACCTGGGTTGCCCAGGGTGATCCCCAGAACGCAGATGACTTTATCGGCCTGGTAGAGAGGTACCAGGTAGTTGAGAGATCTCTTGGGAAACCGGATGCAGTCATTTCTCCCTACTGGGATACCCAAAAGGGGGTGGGTTCACCACGGAAGGGGTCTAGAGCCACCACTGGGGGGCGTCCCACTCCTATTGAAGGGGCCTTTAGAACAAGTGGGAAAGATATAGTTTGCTGGCGATGTCACAACCCTGGACATGTAGCCGCCAAGTGTCAACTATCCCCTGAGCCCATGGACTGCAGCCTAGGCAGACGGGTCTCCTATTATGCCTATCCAGCCTGTAGCGTGGACTGTCGACCCGGCAAGGGACCGCAGGCGTTTGCAGTATCCATTAACGGAATAAAAGTGCTTGGGCTGTTGGACTCCGGGAGTCTGGTGACCTTGATCAGAGCATCCCTTCCCCACCAGTGGATCCCTTCCAAAACCCTGGGTGTTCGGTGCATCCATGGTGACGCCAAGGACTATCCCGTGGCCACAGTAACAGTGGGGACAGACTGTGGTGCCCAGTCCCATGAAGTCGGGGTGGTAAAGGACCTGATACATCCCGTCATATTGGGCCGTGATTTTTCCTTATTCTGGGATTTGTGGGGAAGGGAACTGGACTAAGTGGCATGGGGAAAAGCGAGATCCTTGAAGAAGAACCCCCGACAGAGTCTCAGAGTGAGGAGTTCCCACTGTGCGTCCTTGTCGGTGATGAGGGTGAGACGGTGACCGAGGAGACCGACCTACCTGTGTTAGATATGTCCAGAGAGAACTTTGGGACTGCTCAAGTTCGAGACCTGACCTTAAAAGGGGCGTTTGACCAGGTTACTGTATGTAATGGGGTTGCCCAAGAGCCGGGGGCCGACACCAGATTCCCCCACTTTGCAGTACAGGGGGATTGCTATATCGGGTGGCCAAACTGAGGGGCGGTGAGATAGTGGAACAGCTGTTAGTGCCGGGGCCATACAGACGGCGGGTGCTAGACATGGTCCATTCACATGTTCTGGGGGGACACCTAGGGGTCGAGAAAACTCAGGA
Source organism: Oophaga sylvatica (assembly GCA_033576555.1). Taxonomy (NCBI): domain Eukaryota; kingdom Metazoa; phylum Chordata; class Amphibia; order Anura; family Dendrobatidae; genus Oophaga; species Oophaga sylvatica. The sequence continues at coordinate 74,704 of JARQOD010000531.1, read as the reverse complement.
GAGGATACTGAGGAGGTTTTATTGGCCAGGGTGTTATCGAGAAATTCAAAACTTTTGTAGGTCCTGCCCCACCTGCCAAATAACCGCTCCCTCCTCCCATTTCCGTAGCCCCTTAGTTCCACTACCTGTGATAGAGGTTCCCTTTGAGAGGATTGCCATGGACCTCGTGGGCCCCATAGTCAAATCAGCTCGGGGCCACCAATATATCCTGGTCGTCATCGACTATGCGACTCGGTATCCAGAAGCGGTTCCCCTAAGGAACATGTCCAGTAAAAGTATAGCCTGAGAGGTGGTCCATATTTTTGCGCGGACAGGTCTACCAAAAGAGATTTTAACAGACCAAGGAACCCCCTTCATGAGCAAGGTGATGAAGGAGCTTTGCAAAGTCCTTCAGATAACTCAGCTGCGGACCTCAGTTTATCATCCACAAATGGACGGCCTAGTGGAACGCTTCAACGAGACCTTAAAGGCGATGCTCAAGAAGGTCGTTGAAAAGGATGGGAGAGACTGGGACTACCTGCTCCCATTTCTGCTTTTCTCAGTCAGAGAAGTTCCTCAAGCCTCCATGGGCTTCTCTCCATTTGAGCTCCTATATGGGCGCCATCCAAGAGGTCTCCTAGACATCGCCAAGGAAACTTGGGAGGCTGAAGTCACGCCACACCGGAGTATCATCGAACATGTCGCCCAGTTACAGGAGAGAATGTCAAAGGTGATGCCCATCGTAAAGGAACATCTCCTCCAGGCGCAGGAAGCCCAGGCGAGAGTCTATAACCGGTCGGCGAGACTAAGACAGTTCCAGCCCGGAGACCGTGTTTTGGTGCTGATCCCTACCGTCGAGAGCAAGTTCCTCGCCAAATGGCAAGGTTCATACGAGGTGGTGGAGAAAGTCAGCGAGGTGAATTATAAAGTCCACCAGCCTGGCCGAAGGAAGGCACATCAAATATATCATATAAACTTGCTCAAGCCGTGGCGGGACCGTGAACCTGTGGAAACTCCTTGCCTGGGAGCCGCACCAGAAGGCAAGGTGGAGGAGGTCACTATAGCAGAGACTCTATTACCGGCCCAGAAGCAACAGTGTCGAGAATTGCTACAGCGGAATCGGGACCTGTTCTCAGAGTTGCCGGGGCATACACAAGTGATAGAGCATGACGTGCTGACAGAACCGCATGTACGAGTGAATTTGAAGCCGTATCGGATTCCGGAAGCACGCCGGGAGGTGATCTCGGCTGAGGTGAAGAGGATGTTAGAACTCGGGTAATAGAGGAGTCGAAGAGTGGGTGGTCGAGCCCAATCGTCCTCGTGCCGAAACCCAATGGAGAGTGGAGGGTTTGTAATGACTACCGTCGGCTAAATGAGGTATCCAAGTGTGACGCGTACCCGATGCCCCGCGTCGACGAACTCATCGAGAGGCTTGGACCGGCGAGGTACATCACCACTCTTGACCTGACGAAGGGCTACTGGCAGATCCCCATGTCCCAGATGGCTAAAGAGAAGACGGCTTTCTCAACACCTGATGGCTGTTTTCAATACAAGCGGATGCCGTTCGGACTACAGGGGGCCCCAGCCACTTTCCAGAGGGCTATGGATCGGATCCTAGCCCCACATAAGGAGTATGCCGCAGCCTACCTCGACGACATTGTGGTCTTTAGCCCAGACTGGGCTAGTCACCTACCTAAACTACAGGCCGTTTTGGACGCGCTAAGGAAAGCAGGATTTACCATAAATCCGAAGAAGTGTGCCATCGGAAAAGAGGAGGCCAAGTACCTGGGCTATGTTGTTGGGAGAGGCGAAATAAAGCCGCAGATCAAGAAAGTGGAGGCAATTCAAACCTGGCCGCAACCGCTCTCAAAGAAGCAGGTGAAAGCATTCCTGGGAATGGTGGGATACTAACGGCGGTTTATCCCGAATTTCGCCACGATTTCCGCCCCACTAACAGATCTTCTAAAAGGCACTAAATCAACCATGGTGAAATGGACGGAAGAAACGGAGACCGCGTTTCAAAAGCTGAAGCTAACACTGTGCAAGCAGCCTGTCCTGGTCGCGCTAGACTTTAAGAAAGAATTTGTGGTCCAGACTGACGCATCAGAGGTTGGTCTAGGGCCGTACTCTCCCAAGAAATAAATGGGGAAGAACATCCCATTCTCTATCTAAGCCGAAAGCTGTCCTCCTGCGAGAAGAACTACGCCATAGTAGAGAAAGAGTGTTTAGCCATAAAATGGGCCGTGGATACACTAAAATATTACCTACTAGGCCGGAAGTTTAAATTAGTATCAGACCATGCCCCGTTGAGATGGTTGAGGGAAAAGAGGTGAAAAAATGCTAGGGTAACTAGATGGTTCCTAGAGCTTCAAGAATTTAACTTTCACGTGGAGCATAGGCCAGGGAAGTTACATGTGAATGCAGATGCCCTCTCTAGGATTCCCTGTCTGGTGTCAGAAGGTGCCCAAACCCCCGGCTTTGGGCAGAGGGGGGAATATGTGACAGTGTCACTGGTTTTATATGTGAGGGGATGCTCTCCTGTGTGAACTAAGACCTACTTTATTTATCTGCCAGCATGTTATATGTTAAAAGGGTGTGGCTGAGCAATGTATAAAAGCTCAGTCCTGTTTTTTTTTCTCTGGTGTGGTCTGGAGAGGCAAGTCTCCAGACAGGATAGTGGAAGCAGCAGAGCTTTCCACAAGGACTTTAGTAGTGCAGTTTATGCTACCGAGAGCGGGTGGAACCCACTCATCTGTCGACTGAGTTATTGTTTTGTTTTTTTATGTTTTCCCGTTTAACCCAGAAGGGTCATGTTTATTTTTCCTGCGAAACCTGCATCAGTTTATGGCTGATAATAAAACAGCAGAAAGAAAACCCAGAGAACGTGTATCCTGAGTCTGCCTTCAGGAGAGCCGAGCGAGTCGTCTCACCACAGTATATATATATATATATATATATATATATATATATGGATAAATAAGGGGTGCTCACTACAACATGTAGATGGGTGCTCAGGAGAAAAGGTAAGTCTATGTAGTATGTAACTCCGGCACTCCTCTTTGAAAAATGGAGTAGAGACAAAGATATCCAAACAAAGAAGATATTTAATGAACTCACAACACCCTCTGGTGTGTGATATAGAATAATAGTTGAATAACGCAAACTATACAGATTTTATACATTTGACGTTTCGGCTATAAGCCTTCTTCATGAATTTAATCTGTTTCTGCAAAATATAAATATGCCACATGCATGAGAAAATAATATGAAAACAAAAAAAATAAAGATGCATATATATGTGCACGCACAATCGGTTCATATGAAAACAATCCCCAAGTCTAGTGATCTATATATGAAAATGTACATACATCAAGAGGGTAGATATAGTATGCCAAAAAACAAAGGAATAAACTAAATAATTATCTCTCAAGTAAACCTTCAATGGGGTTGAGACATATCAGGAAAACATTTCATATATAGATCACTAGACTTGGGGATTGTTTTCATATGAACCGATTGTGCGTGCACATATATATGCATCTTTATTTTTTTTGTTTTCATATTATTTTCTCATGCATGTGGCATATTTATATTTTGCAGAAACAGATTAAATTCATGAAGAAGGCTTATAGCCGAAACGTCAAATGTATAAAATCTGTATAGTTTGCGTTATTCAACTATTATTCTATATCACACACCAGAGGGTGTTGTGAGTTCATTAAATATCTTCTTTGTTTGGATATCTTTGTCTCTACTCCATTTTTCAAAGAGGAGTGCCGGAGTTACATACTATATATATATATATATATATATATATATATATATATATATATATATGTGTGTATTCTGTGTGTATATGTAGTGTTTACAAGGAAAGAAAGGTTTTTTTAGTTCCGAAATTTATGTCACATTGACTTGCATTGTGTTTCCGGTATCGGATCGGCGATACCCGATACTTTTTGAGTATCGGGCCGATCCAATCCGATCCAATATTTTGGGATATCAGGCAGTATCGCTCAACACTAAGCATCATTGATCCGCCAACAAATTTCACAGTGGGTGCAGACACTGTGGCATGTATGCCTCTCCAGGTCTCCGTCTAACCATTAGATGACCAGGTGTTGGGCAAATCTGAAAATTAGACTCATCAGAGAAGATTACCTTACTCCAGTCCTCTATGGTCCAATCCTTATGGTCTTTGGCAAACTTCAGCCTGGCTCTCCTTTGCTTCTCATTGGTGAAAGGCTTTTTTCTAGCTTTACATGACTTGAGCTCTGCCTCTAGGAGCCTGTTACTAACTGTTCTTGCCTTGCACTTCATCCCAGCTGCCATTTGCCATTCTTTTTGTAGGTCACTTGATGTCATTGATGTCTTGCTGAGTTGCATTCGAATAAGATGGCGGTCATCCCGGTGAGTGGAGAGTAGTTTTCACCCTCTGCCGGTCTGTAGCTTTGTTGTCCCCAATGTCTGCTGCTTGACCTAGTTGTAATGGACTGCCGTCTTAGAAATTTTAAGGATGGAGACAGCATGATGCTCACTGTATCCCTCTGCTAGTAAAGCCAGAATTGAGCCTTTCTTTTCCTCACTCAAGACTTTTCTCTTTAACTCCTTTGGCATGGTTAAAAGATCTTTTTTCATTCCTATTACTTTTGGGATATTACTAGCACTTGTTTAGCTATCCAGCTTGTCCTATTGCAAGAGGATTGTGAATTGTTTTTTATACTTTCCTTCGTTAAATAAGATTTGGTTAAGGTGATCACCTAATCAGAAACACATTAAAAAGAATGAGGTGTACTCTGGTTGAAATTCAACTGACACTGGAATGGAATGGTTGTCAGACAGGTAGAGAAGCTGATTTTTATAAAGCTGTGCAGTGGTCTCTTAATTTTTGCCAGAGCTGTATATATATGTATTCAGACCCCTTTACATTTTTCACTCTTTGTTTCATTGCAGCCATTGGTAAATTCAAAAAAGTTCCTTTTTTTTCTCATTAATGTACACTCTGCACCCCATCTTGACTGAAAAAAAAACAGAAATGCAGAAATTTTTGCAAATTTATTAAAAAAGTAAAACTGAAATATCACATGATCATAAGTATTCAGACCCTTTGCTCAGTATTGAGTAGAAGCACCATTTTGAGCTAGCACAGCCATGAGTCTTCTTGGGATTGATGTAACAAGTTTTTCACACCGGATTTATGGATCCTCTGCCATTCATCCTTGCAGATCCTCTCCAGTTACGTCAGGTTGGATGGTGAACGTTGGTGGACAGCTATCTTCAGGTTTCTCCAGAGATGCTCAATTGGGTTTAGGTGAGGGCTCTGGCTGGGCCAGTCAAGAATAGTCACAGAGTTATACTGAAGCTACTCTTCTGTTATTTTAGCTGTGTGCTTAGGGTCGTTGTCTGGTTGGAAGGTGAACATTCGGCCAAGTCTGAGTTCCAGAAGTTTTCTTCCAGGATATATCTGTACTTTGCAGTATTCATGTATCCTTCAATTGCAACCAGTCGTCCAGTCCCTGTCACTGAAAAACACCCCCATAGCATGATGCTGCCACCACCATGTTTCACTGTTGGGATTGTATTGGGCAGGTGATGAGCAGTGCCTGCTTTTCTCCACATATACCACTTAGAGTTATCACCAAAAAGTTCAATCTTCATCTCCTCAGACCAGAGAATCTTATTTCTCATAGTCTAGGAGTCCTTCATGTGCTTTTTTTTAAGGAAACACTATGCAAGCTTTCATATGTCTGCCACTGAGAAGAGGCTTCTGTTGGGCCAATATGCTATAAAGGACTGACTGGTGGAGAGCTGCAGTAATATTTGACTTTGTGGAACTTTCTCCCATCTCCCTACTGCATCTGTGGAGATCAGCCACAGTGATCTTGGGTTCTTCTTTACCTCTCTCACCAAGGCTCTTAACCCACAATTGCTCAGTTTGGCTGGACGGCCAGGTCTAGGAAGACTTTAGGTGGTCCCAAACTTCTTCCATTTAAGGATTATGGAGGCCACTGTGCTCTTAGGAACCTTGAGTACTACAGAAATTCTTTTGTCACCTTGGCCAGATGTGTGCCTTGCCACAAATCTCTGTCTGAGCTCCTTGGCTAGTTCCTTTGACCTCATGATTCTCTTTTGGTCTGACTTGCACTGTGAGCTGTGAGGTCTTGTATAGACAGGCGTGTGCCTTTACAAATTAATCAAGTCCTATCAGTTTAATTAAACACAGATGGACTCTAGTGAAGGAGAAGTAGAACCATCTCAAGGAGGATCACAAGGAAATAAACAGCATGTAACTTAAATATGAGTGCCTGAGCAAAGGGTCGGAATACTGTAACGACCCTGTCAGCGCCGGCGAACTGCCACGGCTGAGCAGGGTGACTCAACCACACTGTGGAAGGGCCCGGGGTCAGATGCCGCAGGGGGGGGCTCAGGCAGACGGGACCAGAGCAGCGTGGTGAGAGTAGCAGTAAGCAAAAGGACCTGCGATCATGTGACCACAGGGGGCGGGGCCTAGCGTTCTGCTACTGGAGGTGAGAGCAGGACTCTCCAGGGATCGTGGATTAGTGAATAGGGAAACTCAGGTCAGACAAACGGGGGTCATACACGGAGAGGACGGCGCAGTACAGAAGGGGCGAGCAGAGAATAGTCAGAACATAAGCCAGGAGTCATACACAAGATAGCAACGCAGTACAGGAGGGATAAGCAGAGAATTGTCAGGACAAAGGCAAGAGGTCATACACGAGATAGCAACGTAGTACAAGAGGGGCAGGCAGAACTCGTAACGGGAACAGAACCAAGTCAAAACCAAGCAAGCAAAGAATCACAAGCACAAAACATAGGGTCACACACACTCGGCCAAGGGTCAAAGTATAAGCGACAAGGAATGGCCCTACAATGAGGCTATAAGAAGCCTCCCAGAATCCCAGAGTGAAGCCATCCAAATTAACAATTAACCTACCTTTTCCCACAAACTCAGCAAACCATGACAAATACTTATGACCATGTGATATTTCAGTTTTTCTTTTTTAATAAATTTGCAAATATTTCTACATTTCTGTGTTTTTCAGTGAAGATGTGATCCAAAGCTTACATTAATGAGAAAAAAAAATGAACTTTTTTGAATTTACCAAATGGCTGCAATGAAAGAGTGAACAATTTAAAGGGGTCTGAATACTTTCCGTACCCACTGTATATATGTGTAGATATATATATATACATATATATATACATATATATATGTATATATATATATATATATTTCTACATATAAACAGCACAGACCAAAAGTTTGGACACACCTTCTCATTTAAAGATTATTCTGTATTTTCATGACTATGAAAATTGTAAATTCACACTGAAGGCATCAAAACTATGAATTAACACATGTGGAATTATATACTTAATAAAAAAGTGTGTAACAACTGAAATTATGTCTTATATTCTAGGTTCTTCAAAGTAGCCATCTTTTGCTTTGATGACTGCTTTGCACACTCTTGGCATTCTCTTGTTACACACTTTTTTGTTAAGTATATAATTCCACATGTGTTAATTCATAGTGTTGATGCCTTCAGTGTGAATGTACAATTTTCATAGTCATGAAAATACAGAAAAATCTTTAAATGAGAAGGTGTGTGTTAGGGATCGAGTTCCCGCTGCTACACAAGGGGAAACTCTAACCAGTCCCGCAGCGGTCCCCCATCCATCTCCGGCCGCAGTGGAGCCTGCTAAGCGGAGACGTTGGTCCCAGCTGAGCAGAGGCTTGTTGCTGCCTCTTCTGGTTCCTCTATTATAACCAGTGCTGGAGCAGGCAGTCTTGGGACTAAGTCCTGCGTTTCCCCTTCTGAGCATGCCCAGGGTAAGATCTCTCATTGGAGATCAGGGGTCACATGCTCAGGTACTGCAGCAACTCCTATTGGGTCATTCCATGTCAAGTGGACCAGTTTTAAAAATCGTCCCCACTCGACCTTCTCCGATTTTGCTGAAAATTTATAAGGATGTACATGTATGTTTGAAAAGAGGTTCTGTAAATTTTTAGGGCCAGATCTCAAATACATTGGGCACTGTTGACCTTTCACTGGAGGTTCCCCCAAGCCTGCGGCTTCAGCTAAGAGGATTTTGCAAACTTTGGCACATAGCCATTAGAGTTCTATACTGGCTATGATGCTGAAATTTGGCATACTAGCTCAACTTTTGCTGCTAAACACGATAAAATTATTACCGGCTATGACAAAACAATATTTCGGCCGCAATTTTGTGTCAAAGTAGCTTGTAAAACGCGTCGCATAAAATTTATGCCAAACTTTGCCCATATATAACTCAAGACCAAAAACCAATAGTAACTGGTGCTTTGCCCTGTACACCAAACATCTACATGACTTTGCATTGCTGCAATATCGCGGTCAAACCATATGTATTTGCGGAAATATTCACACCCACATATGATGAAAAACTTAAAAAAAATGAATTTTACCTATTTTTAGGTCAAATTTCTCAAAAAAGGGTACCCCTAAAATATATTAATTCTGATATCATTAGAAAGAGCACATTTTTCTCTACAAGGATCATTGTTTTGTTTTTTTGGAGTCTTTCAGTTTAAGAAAAGAAAAATGCCACTGAACATGGTGTTATTTATGCGTGTAATGCATTGATTTTGTGTTTGATTTTCAGATTCTTATCACATGTTACAGAGTTGTATTGTTGCTAGCAATGTCTATTATAATCAAAAACCTATAAACCTTTCTGGTTATGAAAAGTTATTGACTATTGTTACATTTTAATGCATATATTATTTATTTTTTGACGATGGAGAATGAAATTGATGAAGAATCGGCCCAGTGCTCTATCGGCCTTGCGAACAATTCGAAGTGCCACCTTAAGACATTCACCTATAGCAAGGATGAGTTGAAATTGTTTACAAGCTTTGGATTGGATGAACAGAAATTGCTGCGTCGACGAGTGGGACTAAATTTTGACGAACATTCACAAATCTGTTTACACCATGAAGCTTCATTCTTGACCAAATATGAGCATTTGCAAAAATCGTGTTGCAATCCTTTTGGGAAGAAAGGTCATAACACCAAAAAGAATTTGCGAGCTATCAATTTGTTAGCAGCTGACCAGTTGAACGAATTTACAAAGAGTGATGTGAAGCCTGGCCAGAAGATGTGTGCATCATGTCGAAAAGAATTTGCTAACAGGAAAAAATCAGCTGATCCAGTTTCCTCTGAATCAGATCCAGATGGAATGGAATGTTCTCCTGAAAGTCTAAATTCAAGCTTAACATCCATTGGCATCTCTCCTCTGAAATATCCACGGGTAAGCCAGCGGGATTCACTTGGATATGCAAGGAGAAAGATAAGCCAGGTACAAAATGTATTTTCTAGCAAGATTGCTTCAATTGGAGGGCTTGAGCCGAAAGACATTGAGCAAACAAAAACAGCATAGTGCAAAATGTGTCTGGATTACAATCACCTTTTGGCAGATTTGAAGCAAAAGCTGCAGGTGTCCAGTCGGGCAGAAAAGGTCCAAATCTTTACATTGGCACCTAAAAGTTGGTCCATTAAGGCTATATCAGACGAATTCAGTGTCTCTGAACGAATGGTCAAACAAACTCGAAAGCTTAAATGTGAACATGGGATCTTAGCCTTACCTAGAATCAAGTGTGGCAAGAAAGTTTCTGAGGAAGTGAAGAAAAAGGTGCAGGCATTTTTTGAGGATGATGAATTCAGTCGAATGTGCCCTGGTAAAAAAGACTATATCAGTGCGAATAGCAGGAGAAAAAAAGCAGATGCAAAAGTGACTATTACTGAGCAATATGAGGGAAATGTTTGTTGCCTATTGGGATCGGAATGGCCCTGAAATTGGATTTTCCAAGTTTCGTGACCTTCGGCCAAAGTGGTGCGTAATCGTTGGATCTGCTGGAACACATTCCGTTTGTGTGTGTACCATTCACCAAAATGTCAAACTAATGCTTGCAGCATGCCCAATCAATGATGACAACAAAGAGCTCATATGCAAAATGGTCTGTGGAATTGAATCCAAGGACTGTATGCTTGGCCGTTGTGATAAATGCCCGGGTCCTGAAGTTTTAAAAGAATTTCTAGTCAATGTGTTTGTCAACAGTGACCCTGAAGATATTATTGAGTTCAAACAATGGATTCACACTGATCGAGACACGCTTGATACCAAACAACTGACTATAGAAGATTTCATTGAAGAATTTGTTTTGAAAATTTCTAAACTTTGTAGCCATCACTACATCGCCAAGCATCAAAGTAGCTATTTGAAATCGTTGAAGGAAAATCTGAGACTTGGAGAGCTTGTGATCCTTATGGACTTTGCTGAAAATTACTCATTTATTGTTCAAGATGCCATTCAAGGTTTCCACTGGGAAAATAGTCAAGCTACAGTACACCCATTTGTAATTTACTTCAAGGAGTTAAATGGTGAAGCTGCGCAGAACATCAGCTTGTGCATAATCAGTGATTGCTCACGACATGACACAGTTGCAGTCCACACTTTCTTAACAGTAATTGTGGAGTATCTCAAGACTCTCATCTATGGGATTCGTCATATCCACTACTTCAGCGATGGATCTGCAGCCCAGTACAAAAATTTCAAAAATTTTCTCAACTTGTGCCACCACAATGCTGATTTCAATATCAGCGCTGAATGGAATTTTTTTGGTACCAGTCATGGAAAGTCGCCCTGTGATGGGATTGGAGGGACAGCAAAGAGGTTGGCAGCTCGTGCCAGTCTTCAACGCTCAACTGAAAACCAAATACTGACCCCGGTGGATTTATTCAACTTTTGCAACGAGCAACTGCATGGAATCAAATTTTTTTTTGTTCCATAAGAAAAAATTTACGAAATACGGGTAGTTCATGAGGAAAGGTTCAAAGATGGACATACAATTGCTGTAACAAGAGAAAATCACCAGTTTGTGCCAATTGATGACAAAAAGATTCACATTTCAAGGGTGTCAAATGACCCATCATCTTTCATTGCCCATTTAGATAGATCTGTCAGATCAGAAATGCCTTTTGTGCCAATTGCAAACCTCCAGCCAGGGCAATACATTGCCTGCATTTACGATAGGAACTGGTGGATTGGAAATATTTCTGAAATTTCAGTCGACGACCATGATGCATTAATAAATTTTATGCATCCTTATGGACCAGCTAGCTTCTTTCACTGGCCTGTGAGAAATTATACATGCTGGATTACCGAGTAGTCAATTATTGCAATAATTCCAGCACCAGCTGCAACAGCAATGGGCCGACAATACAGCTTCTCTGAACCAATTATGTTGCAAATTCAGCAACAATTCCAGACCACTTAGACTGAACATTATGGCTTGGGAACCAACAAAAGATACCCAATATTAGGCTTGGGATCCTAGGCAAAGACACCCACCCTCAGGCTTCGGAACCTGCGATAAAGAGACCGTCCACGGCTGGCCTTGCACGGCTATCGGCCATGGCTCCTAGGCGATGGGGCTGCCAATTCTCGAAAGACAGCATTATTACAATTCTTAATAGGATTATAATACCAATTCTTAGGGAATTGGTTGTGGTATAACCACCATGGACCAACGCAAGGGTTTGAATAGTGTTATGACCTTTCTTCCCAAAAGGATTGCAACACGATTTTTGAAAATGCTCATATTTGGTCAAGAATGAAGCTTCATGGTGTAAACAGATTTATGAATGTTCGTCAAAATTTAGTCCCACTCGTCGACGCAGCAATTTCTGTTCATCCAATCCAAAGCTTGATAATAAAGCAATTCCAGTGTCGGCTGGAACAAATGTCAGACTGAATTCACCAAATTAGAGATTAGAATAAGCAACAGTGAATATATAAAATATAACTTTTACTGGTATACATTAAAAATTATAATTGTGCGTCACCCACTAAAAAATAGCTGTCAAGGAATGAGGGGTAATACATATACCCACAATAATTATCAGAGGAACAGAAAACAGACAGCTATCAGGATTGGACAGATTGCCATCTAAAACAGGAAAATGGCAACTGAATGTCTAGGTGCTGCCAGTTGGAGGAATGCTCAATGTAGTCCTCCAAAGTAGGAAAGGCAGTCACCAGACAACACATATAAAACACAAAAATACATGAATGACAACAATAAAGTGAGAAAAGTAATAATTTGGAACAATCTCACCAATGTAGTGTCAAAGGGACGGGAGTTTCCAAGGCACTCACTGGTATGTGGAGGGTCCCTCGTGCGTCAATGGGATGACAATACCCTGTCATTCCCTGAGGAACTGATACAAAACTATTCCCCAAACTCCCGCCCTTACAAGGGCAGTCCACAGCTTGCCCTACACAAATAATCACCCTGCACTTTCCCTATGAGGATGTCCCGACGCGTTTCATCTCAGTAGACTCATCAGGGGACTAGACTAAAGTGCAAAGGTACAGGGAAGCAAGACCCTTCTGCTCTCAATGCTGTCTGCCAGCAACGCCGCTGTGGGAGCGCGACGATCGTGTGGTGCGGAGTGCTCCTCGGTTTCTGGAGGCTCTTAAAAAGGTCTTTTTAGGCCCTCAGGTCACCCACGATATGGCGCTCCAACTGCTGGCAATGTCACAGGGTTCGTCCATGGTCAGCCAGCTTTCAGTCCAATTTCAGACTCTGGCCTCCGAGTTAGAGTGGCCAGATAAAATCCTCATTCCGGTATACTGGAGAGGTCTGGCTGACCATTTAAAGGATGCTTTGGCCACCAGGGAGATTCCTGCCTCACTGGAGAAACTTACCTCCATTTCTACCCGCATCGACCTTCGTTTTCACGAGCGGAGGTTGGAGCAGGCCCAGTGTAGACAGAAGTTCCAGCTGGCTCCCTCCTTTGCCAAACCTCTACAATCTCCCATTCAGGCGTCCGACTCCCAGGAAGCCATGGAGGTTGCTCGAGCGGGACCTAAGTCTCGGCCCGCTTGAGTCCCAGTGGTTTGTAACAATTGCCAACAGTTAGGACATTATGCCAATAGATGTCCCCAGCGATCGGGAACACGATCGCATCTAGTAACCATGGGAGGAGGTTCACTAGATTCAGCGGCATTTGCCTCCAAGCTGTCCTTTAAAGGGACAATCTCTTTTGGTCCATCCACTCTAACAGTTGAGCTTTGTGTGGATTCTGGAGCAGAGGGGAATTTTATGTCCTCTGCCTTCGCTATCCGCCACACAATACCTCAGGTGATGCTCGCCAAACCGGTGACTGTTCGAGTGGTGAATGGATCAATACTGCCCTCACAGAGCACACATCAGACAATCCCTCTCACATTATCTATGTCTCATTCTCATCAGGAGATTATCTCTTTCCCAGTAGAGTTGAGCGATACTTTCCGATATCCAAAAGTATCGGAATCGGAATGGTATCGCCGATACCCAAAAAATATCGGCGATACCCGATACCGATACCGGAAATCCAATGTAAGTCTATGGGAACAAAATATCGGAATTAAAAAAAACCCATTCTTGCCTTGTTGGTTAATTGTACATGAAGGAAAACAACAAAGAGTAATGTAGAATGTATTGGGGAAGGTTGAGGAGACATTAAAGGCATAGATGTTTAACCCAATCAAATGGAATAGCATAAATATTTTTTTTTTAAAGATGTTCGGATTGACGAAGAAATTGACAATGTTGTTAACGTTTTTTCTATTTTGGCAAATATGTATATTTCACAACTTCCATGCTCTTCACCTTTTTAACTTTTGACACACTTTCTCCTTCATAATCTTCAGCAGCATCATCTTTTTCATCAAATTATTCTTAATCTTCACCTTCTTTATATTCTTCTTAAACTTCTTGCTATTCATCTTTTTGTTAACATTACTCATATTCTTCTTATTAAACTATTATTCTTATTCATATTGTACTTCATCTTCTTCATCATATTCTTATTTGTGACAGAGAATCCTGTACTTGTAATCTGTCAAAGTATGAATTTTTCATCCTTCCGTTCTTGCTGTCACAAAAGATTTAAATTACAGTATTTGTCCGTGTTCAGTTTAGCCTGCAGCAGCAGGCATTTTCCAGGGGCACCACAAGGAGGAACGGACTCACCCCCATACACTGCTTAGTCTTCTTCTGCTTATAATTTAGAGCATATATTTTGCTCTTCATTTTGGTCTTATACTTCATGTTCTTCTGCTTTTTGATCTTCTGCTTATTGTTCTTAAGTCTCTTGTTCTGTATCTTGTAGTTTGTCTTAACCTTCTTAGTCCTGTTTGGTAATCTTTTATTTCTTCTTTGTGATGGTGTTTAGGCTGGTTGGCTTGATGCTCGTCGTCCTTGTGGTCGTCATCTTCTTCGGAGTGGTCATCAGGGTCGTCGTCTTCATTGTTGGAGATCCAGAGTGATTACCCAAAAAAGCATTGAAAAAATCTTCAATTTGTAAATGTAGCAGAAGGTACAAGAGCCAATGCAAGTAACGAGGACCAGCTGACTGTGCTGGAACCCGGAGGGGCAGCAGAAGGAAAAGAGCCAATGGCACGACCGAGGACCTGCTGACGTTACTGGGACACGGTTACTAAGCAGGAGGTACCTGTGCTCCAAAGCACTACCAAGGACCAGCAGACGTTGCTGGAACTCGGATACCGAGATGGAGGCACCTAGGCCAAAGGCACTGCGGAGAACCAGCTGACGGTACTGGAACCCGGACGGGTAGCAGAAGGTACAAGAGCCAATGCAAGTAACGAGGACCAGCTGACTGTGCTGGAACCCGGAGGGGCAGCAGAAGGAAAAGAGCCAATGGCACAACCGAGGACCAGCTGACGTTACTGGGACACGGTTACTAAGCAGGAGGTACCTGTGCTCCAAAGCACTACCAAGGACCAGCAGACGTTGCTGGAACTCGGATACCGAGATGGAGGCACCTAGGCCAAAGGCACTGCGGAGAACCAGCTGACGGTACTGGAACCCGGACGGGTAGCAGAAGGTACCCATGGAAATTTAAGTTGACAGGCCGCGAGCCGGCCGCAGTTACCGAATCCCACAGTACTACAGTGGGTGATTGTCCTATTGTCACAACGGAAACAGCCTTTATTTGCATATCCCGCAGCACACATAGGAAGCACCTAAACTCCAAGCACCATAGAGTCGGCTAACCCGACCGCAACACGACAGGACAACTTATTGGAGGCTAAGTGACGTTTACACTGACAGGAAACAGATGGCGTGCTGTAACCAGTCTGGGCAGGAGTGAGTACCCGTGCCAATGACACTTCCGAGCAACAACTGGCCGTGTTGAAGCCCAGGGATGAGAAGACAACAGGGTGGAGGCAGCATGACTTTTTGCCATTCACACAGCAGGGGAACAGCTGACATTACTGAACCCCAGTAACACAGGAGCAAGTGTTGACTGTGCTAACAGCACTTCCGAGCAACAACTGGCGGTGTTGGAGCCCAGGGATGAGAAGAGAACATGGTGGAGGCAGCAGGACTTTTTGCCGTTCAGACAGCAGGGGAACAGCTGACATTACTGAACCCCAGTAACACAGGAGCAAGTGTTGACTGTGCTAACAGCACTTCCGAGCAACAACTGGCGGTGTTGGAGCCCAGGGATGAGAAGAGAACATGGTGGAGGCAGCAGGACTTTTGCCGTTCACACAGCAGGGAAACAGCTGACATTACTGAACCCCAGTAACACAGGAGCAAGTGTTGACTGTGCTAACAGCACTTCCGAGCAACAACTGGCGGTGTTGTAGCCCAGGGATGAGAAGAGAACATGGTGGAGGCAGCAGGACTTTTTGCCGTTCACACAGCAGGGGAACAGCTGACATTACTGAACCCCAGTAACACAGGAGCAAGTGTTGACTGTGCTAACAGCACTTCCGAGCAACAACTGGCGGTGTTGTAGCCCAGGGATGAGAAGAGAACATGGTGGAGGCAGCAGGACTTTTTGCCGTTCACACAGCAGGGGAACAGCAGGCGTTACTGAACCCCACAAACACATCAGCGATTGTTTTCATCTGTGCATCTAACATTTCTGAGCAGCAACTGGCGGTGTTGAAGCCCAGGGTCAAGGAGGGTGTAGGCAGAGGCCTAGTATGAGATGTTTGAAGTTGAAGTTGTAGTTAGCAGCAGTAATTTTTGCCAGACACACAGCAGGGGAACAGCAGGCGTTACTGAACCCACAAACACATCAGCGATTGTTTTCATCTGTGCATCTAACACTTCTGAGCAGCAACTGGCGGTGTTGAAGCCCAGGGTCAAGGAGGGTGTAGGCAGAGGCCTAGTATGAGATGTTTGAAGTTGAAGTTGTAGTTAGCAGCAGTAATTTTTGCCAGACACACAGCAGGGGAACAGCAGGCGTTACTGAACCCCACAAACACATCAGCGATTGTTTTCATCTGTGCATCTAACACTTCTGAGCAGCAACTGGCGGTGTTGAAGCCCAGGGTCAAGGAGGGTGTAGGCATAAAATATTGAGTTATTGCCTTGTTACGTGGCCATTGCAAATGTATGTACTTCAAACAAGAATAAATGAAGTTTTACTAGGACAATAAAATGATGAATTTCAATTCCAAGAATAGAAAAATATTTATACTTGAGAGTCCTCAGTGGTTGATACCGTTTAATGGCTAACTGAAAAGATGGTAACAAATTCCAAGCTTTCGAGACTACTCAGGTCTCTTCATCAGGCAAAGACTAAAACAAAAAATGAAGAATCACATATTTCTACACACAACAGGACACAGGAATAGGTAAGACAAGTGAGGGAGGGACAAGTGAGGGGAGACCGGCCAAAAAATGAGAACAAGGATGAATTATCAGCGCCACACAATAAGAGAAAAAATAATGGATTTACCTGTGGCAAAACACTTTTGTATGCCCGGTCATAGCATGATGGATATGGAATTACTGGTATTAAAAATATAATTTCAAATATGAGAAAGATACAAAGGTTTCAGAATATAAGCTCATCATGACCTTTGACACTGTTAGTGATGGAATGAATAGATCACACGGATTTATGTCAATCTATATCAATTAAGGAATCTGCGTCTCTGCCCTTCCAGGGGCATGAAAACACAAAACCAGACCCCAATCAGAGGGCAATAAAACTTTCTATCCTTATCTAGGAACTGTTCCAATATTTATGTTCATTCCTCTGTGATAATGACAGTTCTGCTACACGTCACTTACTTGTCTTACCTATTGCACTATTCCTGTGTCCTGTTGTGTATAGAAATATGTGATGCTTCATTTTTTGTTTTAGTCTTTGCCTGATGAAGAGACGTGAGTAGCCTCGAAAGCTTGCAATTTGTTACCATCTTTTCAGTTATCCATTAAAAGGTATCAACCACTGCGGACTCTCAAGTCTAAATATTTTTCTATCTACTGGCTAACACGGTACGAAGATACACATGTTTCCTAACTTCAAGAATAAAAATAAAGACACTGCAAATATAAACGCATATATGCACATGCCAACAAGAAATGGAACAACACACCACCCAAAAAATTGGTTACAAAATATAGCGTTGTAAATTTAAGAATAAAAGTCCATTTTTGTATTTATGAATAATGCTTAAGGAATGCTATGTTAAACCATAACATAGTGAAGACAATGGATTTTGTAATAGTCACTCATCATCATCATCATTGCAATTTAGATGTGACAGTCACAGACATTTCAATTATTTAAGTTAATAAAATCGTTACTTTGTACAGCATGTATGACATGTCCAGCATGGACTCATCAATGTGATGACACAATAATGTACGATAAAAAATAACCATTTAAAAAAACATAATGCATTGTCACAATTTAAGTGTGTGCCTGCAAGTGTAGGTGAAACAAAGGCTACGGATAGCAAAGGTATATTCTATGTCTGTATCAGACAGTGGACAGCCTCTGATGGGTAATGGCGATGTTATACTGTACGTCAATAAAGTCTGCGGCTGCAATCATGCATTTTTTGCTTGTACAGTGTTGAAGAGGGTAAAAGCATGTCTGGTTGCGCAAGGCTTTATCCGTCAACACTACCTTCCTACTGTCACGCGTAGGGTAGGGTAGCGTGTGTCAATTAGATGACTCTATAAAATGTGACGTTACGCAGCGTTATTTCGCCCTAGGGACGCCAAAAATACGACAGCAGTAATCATTTACTGTCTAATACTCCACCTATGACCAACAAAAAAAGACCGTTCCCTCTTTAACAATCTACAAGACTAACAAGCATAATGGTTGACGCTGACTTTATTGAGGTACAGTATTACATCGACATTGTCCATGAGTAACTATGCACTGGGATACCTATATACCATTATTAATTTATATCTGTTGTGGTTGTTTCAACAGCACTTGCAGGTATAACTACCTATTGTCAGTATGCATGATGCACTTTCTAGATGTAATAATTTATTATTGCACATTATTACCAGGTTTAGATGCTGGCCATTTCATATATGGTGTGTGAAGTTACAGTTGGCATCAGTATGTGTATTTTATAATGTCTGTCATAAATAAAACTCGTGATGATGATGATGAGGATTTTATGATTCGTACATCCATTGACTGCATTATCTTACAGGTACATATAAAGTTCCTTAAAAAGCATTAATTGATAAGTATGAAATGTACTTTTATGCATTAATTTCAAAAAGTGAAGACTATGTTTTAGTTTTTGTTACCATTTCTAATAGACATGTGCAGATATGCGCTGTGATGACAAATTATTATTTGTCCATATTTGTCATAAAAATGTATCATTCTAGGCCTGGAAAACTTCACAATTTCCTGTTTTAAGCATAACAATCAGGGTGACGGCTCTTCCCTATTTGGAGCATGTTCGACATGGGTTTTTCTGTGCATGTGTAGGGAACAGGAGACTTCTTGCCAGACACACAGCAGGGGAACAGCTGGCGTTACTGAACCCCACTAACACTATAGCTTGTGTATTGGTCTGTGGACACGACACTTCTGAGCAGCAACTGGCAGTGTTGTAGCCCAGGGAGTAGAGTTCAGGTGGTAGAAAGATGAACATAACAGGAGACATGGATAACGTTGCGAACCAGTTATTTAATCTGAAAACGGACAGACAAATTCTGGCGAGATCCATGCCTTGTTCATTTTCAGAAAAGTAAGCCGGTCTACATTATCGGAGGATAGTCGCATGCGACGGTCTGTTAGTACACCACCTGCAGCACTAAAGACTCGCTCCGATAATACACTGGCAGCAGGGCAAGCCAGCACCTCCAATGCATACTGGCTAAGCTCTGGCCATGTATCCAGCTTAGAGACCCAAAACTTGAATGGGGAAGAGCCATCTGGGAGTACACTGAGAGGGAAAGACGTAGTCTGTCACCATCTTACGGAAACGTTGCCTCCTGCTGACTGGAGCCGTCTCGGATGGTGTAGACATTTGTGGCGCTGCCACAAAACTTCGCCACATTTGGAACATACTGGTCTTGCCCTGTGCAGAGGCGCTGCTTGTGCTCCCTCTTGTTGCAGAGCTGTCTCCACTGCCTTGACGCACAGAGCTGCTTTGTAAAGCAGTAGCAGCAGCAGTGCTCTCGGCTGGAATGGAGAACATTATGGATTGCACCAGTGTGTCTTGGTACTCCCGCATTTTACGCTCCCGGTTCAACGGTGTGATGAGGCTTTGTAAGTTGTCCTGGTAGCGAGGGTCTAGGACGGTGTACACCCAATAATCAGACGTGGTGAGAATGTGGGCGATGCGGCGGTCGTTTCTCAGGCACTGCAGCATGAAATCAACCATGTGCTGCAGACTCCAAACTGGACAAGAAACGCTGTCCCCTGCAAGAGGCGTCATCTCTGCCTGCTCTGCATCACCCCACCCTCGCTTTACATACTGACTAGAGCGTTGTGTACCTCCCTCTGGAGCGATGTCTTCCTACTCCATTGACTCCTCCTCATCCTCCTCACAAAGTGAGCCCTGCCCAGCCCTTTGTGAGGAACCACGTTGCGCTGACTGTCCAGAAGGTGATGGAATTTGTGACTCCTCATCCTTCACCTCTTCCAAAACCTCATCCCTTAGTGCTTGCAGTGTTTTTTGAAGCAGGCAGATAAGGGGACAGTCAGGCTGACTAGTGCATCATCTGCACTCGCCATCCGCGTTGACTCATCAAACGCACGCAAAACGTGGCAGATGTCCTTCATACAGGGCCCACTCAGTAGTGGTGAAGTGTGAACGGCGCAAATTGCGAGTTGATTGCGCCTGATGCAGCTGATACTCCATTACTGCTGGCTGCTGCTCACACAACCGCTCCAACATATGTAACGTGGAATTCCACCTGGTGGGTACGTCACATATGATGCAATGTTCAGGAAGGCGAAATCTGCGTTGCAGAGCTGCAATGCGCGATCTGGCCATGCTGGAACGTCGCAAGTGAGCGCACTCTAGGCGGACCTTGTGCAGCAGTGCATCAAGATCCGGTTAGTCCCTCAAAAAACTCTGCACGACCAAGTTGAGCACATGTGCCAGACATGGTATGTGAGTGAGGTTGCCAAGGCCCAGAGCTGCCACCAGATTTCGGCCATTGTCACACACTACCAAGCCTGGCTGGAGATTCGCTGGCAAAAACCACACGTCGCTCTCCTGCTTGATGGCATTCCAGAGCTCCTGCGCTGTGTGGCTTCGATTCCCCATGGAAATTAATTTCAGGACGGCCTGTTGACGTTTGGCCACGGCTGTGCTCATATCGGTCGCATCAGGTAAGCGTTCACGGGTCCATGTGGAGGTAGACCGTGACGGCTCCTGCAGCGATGATTCTGAGGAACTGGAGTAGGAGGAGGAGTCAATGTGGACAGACTTGATTCCTGCAATCCTTGGAGTTGGCAGAACACGTACAGCGCCACTCGCAAGATCTGTACCCAGCTCTACAACATTGACCCAATGGGCAGTGAGGGAAAGGTATCGTCCCTGGCCATGGGTACTGGTCCACGCATCGGTGGTCAGGTGGACCTTGCTACTGACGGCGTTTAGTAGCGCATGTTTAATTTTTCCCTCAACATGCTTTTGCAGACCAGGGACGGCTTGCCTGCTGAAATAAAATCGGCTGGGCACATTGTATTGTGGGACTGCCAATGCCATTAAGTTACGGAAACTGTCAGTCTCCACCAGCCTGAATGACAGCATTTCAAGGGACAGGAGTTTTGCAATGCCAGCATTCAGAGCCTGTGCTCGTGGATGGTTTGCCGAGTATGGCCGTCTTTTATCCCATGCCTGTGCTACCGATGACTGTTTTGTGTCCTGGGAGTGTGAGGATGACAGGGAACTTGCAGCTGTGGGTGGAATAACACTGGTCTCTGGACAACAGTGACAGAGGTTCTTCCATGGCGATCCTGTGAGGAAGCCGAACCAGCTGTGTGTGAGCTGGAGGAAGAGGCTCCAACACGAGCTGAAGATGTAGGTGCTGCTGTAGGTTGGCCTACATCTCCAGTGTGTCTTTGTAACTCAACCACGTGCTTTGACCGCACATGTTTCCACATATTTGTGGTATTAAGGTTACTGACACTTTTACCTCTTTTTACTTTTTGATTACACAGCTTGCATTTGACATAGCAAATATCATCTGCAAGTGTGTCAAAAAAGGACCACGCAGTGCAAGTCCTGGGAGCGCCCGTTTTGGCTGTTGGAAGAGAACTGCTACGAACGGGTGCCAAACTGGAGGCTACAGGCAACCGAGTCTGCAGCCTACCTCTCCCTACTGTTTGGACCGTTGGGGCAATCTCTTCCTCAGAGCTGCTACCACCACCTTCCTGTTCCTCACGCCATGTTGGGTCTTGGACCTCATCATCTCCACTACCCTCTTCCAACACCTGCTGCTGTTGGGTGGTCTGGCCAGCACCATGCTCAACCGAAACTGGCACCTGAGTCTCATCATCATCAGATGCGTTCTGCGGTGTGCTGACCATCGGCACTGGCTCACCCGCCTCTTCAGATTCAGAGAGACACAGCTGTTGCGCATCACTGCATACTGCCTCTTCTTCACATTCCAGAATGCTGCTTGGCTGGGCCCCTGTTTGCAAGCCAACAGATTCTGAGAACAGAAGCAGAGACTCAGATGGCTCCTTTACAGAGCTCTCTGACTGCCTGGGCAATTTGGCAGGCTGTCATGTATAGTGTACAGTTCCTATAGCGTCTTGTGCTTGGGTGCGAGGAAAACACATGAGACATAGGTTGATATGAAATGACTTGTATTACTTCATACAAGCATGCAGAAAAGGTCACACAGTTTGCAGGAACAGAGGCAGGAGAACACAGCAGGCCAGAGTAACTTCAAGCTCTACAATAACTCTCCAGGCAGGTTCAGGATCTCTTCTCTGTACCGTAATTCCTCTGCAAACATGGATTCACCAGACAGCAGGTTTCCAAAGTCCAAAAGTGTTCCAAAGTTCCTCAGTAGGAAATAGCTGGAGTCCAAAATCCTAGGTTTCCAGGAGTCAGGTCACAGGCTGACTGCGGCTTGATTCAGGAGCACTGATTGTTCAGCTGAGGCTGCTTAAGAAGCAAGAGGGAGAGAATCAGGGCGGGAACATGAAAACTGGAAACTCCATATTAACTGAGGGCAAGAGCTGCAGAAAGACAGAAAGCAAAATGGCCGACGGAAAACTGAGTTTCAAGGAACATGTCAAAAGAGACAAAGAACCTTACATTACTCCCCCCTTAAGGACAACCTCCGGTTGACCTCAGACCAGGCCTGTCAGGGTACCTCTGATGAAACTGGTGGAGCAGGCGAGGAGCATTTACATTATTGACTGGTTCCCATGAGTTGTCCTCCACTGGGTAGCCCTGCCATTTAATCAAATATTGCAACTGATTTCTGTACAACCTGGAATCTAGAATCCTTTCCACCATAAATTCTTCCTGACCATCGACCAGCACTGGGTCAGGGCAAGGAGAAGAGCGTCCAGGAAACGTATTGGGTGTTGCAGCCTTTAGTAGGGATACATGAAAGACAGGGTGGATTCTCATAGTTCTGGGCAGTTGAAGACGACAAGCAACAGCACTTATAATCTTACTGATCTTATAAGGTCCAATGTACTTATGTCCCAATTTAGACGATGGAATCTTTATTTATAAGATTTCTGGTTGACAGCCAGACCAAATCTCCTACCTTGAAAGCTGGTGCAGGTTTACGAAATTTATCTGCTGCTTTCTTGTACCTTTCCTGAGCCAATTCTAGATTTTCCTTTAGAAGATCCATATTCTTTTGTAAAGAAGTGATTCTTTCAGCCACTGCCGGCAAGGGCGTATCTATGGGAAATCGAGGAAGAATGTTAGGATGATAACCTAGATTGGAGTAAAAAGGAGACTGCTTAGTGGAGGCGCTCTGAGAGTTATTATAAGAGAACTGTAAGGTTCTATGTATATATTCCTGAAACTCAGTTTGTTCGTCAGCCATTTTACTTTCTGTCTTGCTGCAGCTATCTTGCCCTCAGTCAAAATGGAGTTTCCAGCTTGCATGTTCCCGCCCTGATTCTCTCCTTTGCTTCTTAAGCAGCCACAGCTGAGCAATCAGTGCTTCAGAATCTAGCCTGCAGTGAACCTGTGACTTGACTCCTGTAAGCCTTGGACCTTGTACTCCAGCTATTCCTACTGAGGAACTCTGAAGCACTTGTGGACTCTGAACCCTGCTCTTTGAAAGACCCACGTTTGCATGGACTTACGGTAACAGAGAAGAAGATCCTGAATCTGTATTGGAGAGTGATTGCTGAGCTTGGATTACTCTGGCCTGCTGTGTCTCCTGTTTCTGTGTCTGCAAACTGTGTGACTATTTCTGCCAACTTGTATGAAGTAATACAGGACTTTTCTATATCAAACCTGTGACTCCTGTGTTTTCATCGCACCCAAGCACAAGACGCTATATGAACTGTACTACATACATTACAAGAACTCAGCCAGTGGAAGTAGATCCACCCAATCATCTTGTAGGTGGCAGATAAAGCAGCGGAGATACTGCTCCAGGGTCTGATTGGTTCGTTCTGTCTGTACATTAGTCTGGGGATGAAAAGCAGAAGAAAGGTTTACTTTAATGTCCAATGCGGCACAGAAATTTTGCCAAAACCTTGAAGTGAATTGCACCCCTCGATCCGAAATGACCTCATCCGGTACTCCATGTAAGCGAAACACATTCTTAATCATCAAGTCTGATGTCTGTTTTGCAGTGGGTAAGCCGACACAAGGGATAAAATGAGCTGCCTTTGTTAGACGATCAACCACCACTAGAATGGTGTTCTTCCCTTGAGAGGTTGGTAACTCCACAATGAAGTCCATAGAAATGGATCCCCACGGGCGGGACGGGGTGGGAAGAGGTTGTAACAGACCAGTTGGTGAGGAGCGAGGTGTTTTGCATCTTGCACAGACTTCACATGAAGTGACATAGTTTAAAACATCTTTCCTGTAAGTGGGCCACCAAAAGAAACGAGAAAGAAATTCTTGTGTCTTTAGAATTCCCCTATGCCCGGCCATCTTGGAATCGTGGATGAGTTGCAATACTCTCAATCTGACTGTTTCAGGTATATACAGACGTTGTCCCTGAATCCACACACCATTCTTAAAGACAAGACTTACGTCCCTTGGGGTTGAGCCAACAAAGAATCCGCATGGTATGCTTCCTTGATGTCCTTAAGTAGGTCTTGATTATGAATCACTCCCAGGAATCTAGAGTCAGGAAGAATAGTCTTAGGAGGAGTAAGTGGACGTGTCTCTGCTGAATGAATCCTAGAGAGTGCATCAGCCTTTCCATTGCGCGATCCTGGTCTATAAGAAATTACAAAATTAAATTGGTTTAGGAAAAGATTCCAGCGAGCCTGGCGAGGAGTCAGGCACTTAGCCGACCTGATAAATTCAAGGTTACGATGGTCTGTCAGGATGACTATTTGCTGTGCAGCTCCCTGAAGAAGGTGTCTCCATTCCTTGAAGGCGGCAATAATGGCCAACAATTCTCTATTGCCCACATCGTAGTTCCTCTCAGCTGAAGACAACTGCTGGGAAAAGAAGGCACAGGGATGCAAGACATTCTTCTCACCTGTTCTCTGAGAGAGTATAGCTCCAACGGCACAGTCTGAAGCATCCACCTCTATTATGAAGGCAAGTTCGGGGTTGGGATGTACTAAGATAGGTGCGGTGGTAAATTTATCCTTTAAACAGGAAAATGCTTCCTGAGCTTGCGGGGTCCAGGAGAACCTAGATTGTTTCCGGGTAAGTTGGGTGATAGGTGACACTACCTCAGAGAAATTCCTAATGAAACGTCTATAGAAGTTGGCAAACCCGATGAAGCGCTGCACCTCCTTCACATTTCTAGGAATTGGCCAATCCTTGATGGCTTGGGTCTTGCTTCCATCCATACTAATCCCTTGCGTAGATAGTACATACCCCAGAAATTGAATTTCGGTCCTATGGAATTCACACTTTCCAAGTTTGATGTAGAAATGGTTTTGTCTTAGGCGTTCTAAGACCATTCTCACATGTCCATGATGTTCCTCTGTGGAGTTAGAAAAAATTAGAATATCATCCAGATAAATCACCACAAATATATCTAGGAGATCCCTGAAGATGTCATTCACCAAGTGTTGGAAAGTGGCTGGGGCGGTACTCAGACCAAAAGGCATAACTAGATATTCGAAGTGTCCATAGCGTGACCTGAATGCAGTCTTCCATTCATCCCCAGGTCTAATACGGACCAAGTTATAGGCCCCACGGAGATCCAGTTTAGAGAAAATTTTGGCGTGCCGCACTCTCTCCAACAACTCAGGGATTAAAGGCAATGGATAACGGTTTCTAATAGTAACTTTATTGAGTTCCCTATAGTCTATGCAGGGTCTCAGAGATCCATCTTTCTTCTTCACAAAGAAGATGGGTGCACCTGCGGGAGATGAAGAGGGGCGTATGAAGCCTTTGGCTAGATTTTCATCTATGTAGTCCTTCAAAGCTTTTAGCTCGGGCCCCGCTAGGGGTAGATCTTACCAAAAGGTATCTCGGCTCCAGGCAATAATTCGATTGGACAATCATATGGACGGTGAGGAGGAAGCTGATCAGCGTTCTTCTTGTCACATAAATCCACATAGTCCTGGTATACAGCTGGTAGTTCAGGGACTGACATGGTTCCTTTAGGAACAGAGCAAGCTGAAACTCCTTGACTCATCTGTTTCTCCGGAAAGTGTAATTCCTTGGTCTCCCAGTTAATCGTAGGATTCTGCGCCTGCAGCCATGGTAGCCCTAGAATAATGGGAAAGTGGGGAGAAGAGATAAGCATAAAAGACATTTTCTCCTGATGATCTTTACCCATAAGGACCCTCAAAGGCTCCGTTTCCTGATCCACTGGTCCAGAGGTCAGCAGGGAGCCATCCACAGTCTCCATCTGTACTGGAGTAGCCTTCTTCACTGAACGTATCCCCTGTTTCAGAGCAAAGGAGATATCCATAAAATTTCCACTTGCTCCTGAGTCGATCATAGCAGAGCTAGACACCCAGACTGAGTCCACCCAGAGTTTGATGGAAAGGAAGCAATGAGAATTATTTATTTTACAACTCAGCTGGGACACCGCTGAGGAAACTTGAAAAATTTCAGCGTTTATACCGTCATTGTCCCCAGAACTAACAGAGTTTAAGTCCGAAAAATCAAGATCTCTTGCAGCAGATCTCTCTGGAGTCTGAGGCTCGGACATGACAGAGCTCCTCTCGCAACACTCACAGTGAATGACTGCTGCAGTAGTCTTACGAGAACGGCTGGGGCAGTTTATAATGAAGTGCCCTGACTTACCACAGTAAAAACATAGATTTTCCTTTATACGATGTTCTTTGCGTGCATCACTAACCCGTCTTTGTAAAGAGTCCACCTGCATGGGTTCAGGTTCTGGTTCCCTTGTGATCCTACTCAAAGGTTCCTTAGCTGAGGAGGGAGGTAGGAAAAGGTTAGTGCGATTATTTTCGAACCATCTCTCTTGTCTGCGTTCAGTCAGACGAGCATCAATACGGATACAATAGTTAATAAAGTCACCTAACGCAGTGGGAGGGTCGGCACGAGCAAGTTCATCCTTAATCAGTGGAGACAACCCTTTCCGAAAAATAGATTTTTTTGGCGGAAGTGTCCCAAGTGGTATCAAGAGCCCATCTCCTGAAATCCAAGGCATATTCGGCTACTGAACGCTTACCTTGGCGCAAAGTTAACATGGCTGCTTCAGCTGTTGCACCTCGATTGGGGTCATCAAACACCTGCCCCATGGCTGAAATAAAAGCATCAAGGTGATTCAAACAATCATCCTCTGTCTCAATCAGAGGGTTTGCCCACATCAAAGCCTTATTGGTAAGCAACATGATTATAGTAAGCACTTTGGATCGTTCAGTGGAAAATTGTGAAGCATGTGCAGAGAAAAATAGATTGCATTGGTTAATAAATCCCCTGAATTTCTCACGTTCACCGCCAAAACGAAAAGGAGGTAACTTGGGGATCCCAGAACTCGGGGTTATGGCAGGAGCCTGGACTCGTTCCTCTAGAGCCTCAATCCTGGCTCGTAATTCCTGAGTAGTTTGTCCAAACACTTGCAAATTATGATTAGTGAGGTCCTGTAGGCTTGCAAAACGGGTCTTTATAGTCTGTATATCTGCAAGGATTGTATCAGTCACTCCGCAAAGCTCCTTTATGCGGGCCTCCATCTTCCAGATCTTTTAAGGCAGAAGTGCTGGAAGGAGAAGAGGAAAGGAAAAAAAAACAAAAACAATAGTGTTTACCTGTGGTAACACTCCAGAGTAACATTTAAGGGAATGCGCTCACCTAGAATGGTTGTGAGAAGTCACAACCACTGTCATCACATAAGGTATTAAACGGACATCTGATATCCACAGTCACAGCAGACACGGCTTTCCCAGACCCAGCAGACACTAAACATTGGCTCCTGAATCTTGTCATGTATAGTGTACAGTTCCTATAGCGTCTTCTGCTTGGGTGCGAGGAAAACACATGAGACATAGGTTGATATGAAATGACTTGTATTACTTCATACAAGCATGCAGAAAAGGTCACACAGTTTGCAGGAACAGAGGCAGGAGAACACAGCAGGCCAGACTAACTTCAAGCTCTACAATAACTCTCCAGGCAGGTTCAGGATCTCTTCTCTGTACCGTAATTCCTCTGCAAACATGGATTCACCAGACAGCAGGTTTCCAAAGTCCAAAAGTGTTCCAAAGTTCCTCAGTAGGAAATAGCTGGAGTCCAAAATCCTAGGTTTCCAGGAGTCAGGTCACAGGCTGACTGAGACTTGATTCAGGAGCACTGATTGTTCAGCTGAGGCTGCTTAAGAAGCAAGAGGGAGAGAATCAGGGTGGGAACATGAAAACTGGAAACTCCATATTAACTGAGGGCAAGAGCTGCAGAAAGACAGAAAGCAAAATGGCCGACGGAAAACTGAGTTTCAAGGAACATGTCAAAAGAGACAAAGAACCTTACACAGGCGGTGAAGAGACAGATGGTTGTTCAACAGTGCTGTGGTCCTGTGAGGAGGTGGAAGCAATTGAAGTCGATGCATTGGCTGCCATCCAACCAACAACGGCTTCAATTTGTTCTTCCCGCAGCAGGGGGGTACGCTGAGCTCCTACAAAAGTGCACATAAAGGAACGCTCACGGGGAAAACTGGTGGATGCTGTGTCACTGGGTGCGGCAGCAGCCACAGAATCCACACGTCCTCTCCCTGCTGAAACTCCACGGCCACGACCACGTGCCTTACTCCCTGCCTTCTTCATCTTGGTAGATTGATAAAGAAAGTCAGAAAAGTTATAAGGCCTAAGTGTGGTTATTCCTCAGAGACTGCAGTGAACACTGCAGACAACTGTTCAGTAGCTGTGAAAGGCCCCTTTGTGTACTTCTATAGTGTTTGCAACCAATGTATTGTATACGGATGGAAGCGCGTCACACTAATAGATTAGATTTTTTTCAAATATAATGGAGCAGCACCAATTAGAGAAAAATGTGAAGGATGAGGCAGTGACACACGCTCAGCAGACTACAACCAGCAGTGGTTGAAGAACTAACTGGAGCGTAACCTGCACTCAAAAAATTAAAAGCTCAAAGACTACAGTGAACACTGCAGACAACTGTTCAGTAGCTGTGAAAGGCCCCTTTGTGTACTTCTATAGTGTTTGCAACCAATGTATTGTATACGGATGGAAGCGCGTCACACTAATAGATTAGATTTTTTTTCAAATATAATGGAGCAGCACCAATTAGAGAAAAATGTGAAGGATGAGGCAGTGACACACGCTCAGCAGACTACAACCAGCAGTGGTTGAAGAACTAACTGGAGCGTAATCTGCACTCAAAAAATGAAAAGCTCACAGACTACAGTGAACACTGCAGACAACTGTTCAGTAACTGTGAAAGGCCCCTTTGTGTACTTCTATAGTGTTTGCAACCAATGTATTGTATACGGATGGAAGCGCGTCACACTAATAGATTAGATTTTTTTCAAATATAATGGAGCAGAACCAATTAGAGAAAAATGTGAAGGATGAGGCAGTGACACACGCTCAGCAGACTACAACCAGCAGTGGTTGAAGAACTAACTGGAGCGTAATCTGCACTCAAAAAATTAAAAGCTCACAGACTACAGTGAACACTGCAGACAACTGTTCAGTAGCTGTGAAAGGCCCCTTTGTGTACTTCTATAGTGTTTGCAACCAATGTATTGTATACGGATGGAAGCGCGTCACACTAATAGATTAGATTTTTTTCAATATAATGGAGCAGCACCAATTAGAGAAAAATGTGAAGGATGAGGCAGTGACACACGCTCAGCAGACTACAACCAGCAGTGGTTGAAGAACTAACTGGAGCGTAATCTGCACTCAAAAAATGAAAAGCTCACAGACTACAGTGAACACTGCAGACAACTGTTCAGTAGCTGTGAAAGGCCCCTATGTGTACTTCTATAGTGTTTGCAACCAATGTATTGTATACGGATGGAAGCGCGTCACACTAATAGATTAGATTTTTTTCAAATATAATGGAGCAGCACCAATTAAAGAAAAATGTGAAGGATGAGGCAGTGACACACGCTCAGCATACTACAACCAGCAGTGGTTGAAGAACTAACTGGAGCGTGATCTGCACTCAAAAAATCAAAACCTCACAGACTGCAGTGAACACTGAAACACAACTGTTCACTATCTGTGAAAGGCTCCTTTCTGTACTTCTATAGTGTTTGCAACCAATGTATTGTATACGGATGGAAGCGCGTCACACTAATAGATTAGATTTTTTTCAAATATAATGGAGCTGCACCAATTCCACAAAATAAAATAAAAAAAAAGTCAGTGAGTGACACGTGCAGATGCCTACAATCAGCGGTGGATGCAGAGCAAACTGCAGCGTCACCTGCACTCTCACACACACCTTGCACAGAGCTGTTAAAACAACACTGGCAAAAGGAAGCTTTACACAGCGGTTGGTAAACTAGCCTGCCTAAAGCACAGTACACAAAATCGCAATGTCTAACTGTCCCTCAAAGTCAGCAGAACAGCGTTCTGTCCCTAACTGAGTTCACAGCACAGTGACGCTAAAATGGCGGCGGCGCCTTTTATAGTGCATTCTGACATCATTTCAGCAGCCAATCACAGCCATGCCATTAGTTAAGATGACCGCAGCATTACAGGATGTGCCCACACTTCATAAGATTCCTCATTGGCTGACTAAAATCACATTGCCTCTCAAAGAATTATGGGAACTTCCGATTCCGGTATACGATATTGGAAAAATATCGGAACTAAGTATCGGAATTCCGATACAGCGAATATCGGCCGATACCCGATACTTGCGGTATCGGAATGCTCAACACTATTTCCCAGTCCTTCCCGAGGGTATAGATGAGGCTTTGCTGGGAGTACCCTGGCTTCGTCTTTACTCCCCACATATTGAGTGGTCCTCTGGGAGGATACGGGGTTGGAGTGAATCTTGTAAAGGTAAATGTGTAAGGGAGAGTGTTCAGGTTACTACTACAGGGATACCCGCAGATCTCACTTCCCTTCCCAAGTGTCATTGGTCCTATGTAGACGTGTTCTCCAAAAAGGCTGCGGAGACTCTTCTGCCTCACCGGCCCTATGACTGTCCTATTGACCTCTTGCCTGGAGCAGAACCGCCCCGGGAAGGGTTTATCCCCTCTCTCTCCCGGAGATGGAGGCTATGTCCCAATACATCCAGGAGAATCTGGCAAGAGGGTTCATTAGGAAGTCAATGTCACCTGCTGGGGCGGGGTTCTGCTTCATGCAGAAGAAGAATGGAGAATAACATCCCTGCATAGATTACAGGGGTCTTAACGCCATCACCGATAAGAATAAATACCTGTTGCCCCTGATTTCTGAGCTCTTTGATAGGCTCCAGGGAGCAAGGGTATTTACCAAATTAGACCTGCAGGGTGCTTATAACCTGATTCGCATCTGTGAGGGGGACGAATGGAAGATGGCTTTTAATACCAGGGATGGGCACTATGAATATCTGGTGATGCCCTTCGGGCTCTGTAATGCCCCAGACTTTGTTAATGACATCTTCCGGGATTTACTTTCCACCTCGGTCGTAGTCTATTTGGATGATATTCTCATCTTCTCTCCTGATATTGACTCCCACCGGAGAAATGTCTGCAGAGTCTTCGACCTCTTGCGGGCAAATTCCCTTTATGCAAAGTTTGAGAAATGTGTGCTTGAGCAGGATTCTTTACCATTACTGGGCTATATCATCTCCGCCCAGGGATTGGCTATGGATCCTGCCAAACTACAGGCTGTGATGGTAGCCCTCACCAAGAAGGGAGCAAATCCCAAATTGTGGTCCGAAGAAGTCTCCAATGCTTTCTCCTCAATTAAGTCTCATTTTGCTAGCGCTCCCATCCTACACCGCCCTGATGTTGATAAGCCATTCATATTGGAGGTGGATGCCTCATCCGTTAGTGCTGGAGTAGTCCTGTTTCAAAAGAATGCTCAAGGTCGGAAGCATCCTTGCTTCTTCCTCTCCAAGACCTTCACACCAGCAGAGAGGAATTATTCCATCGGGGACAGGGAGTTGCTAGCAATGAAGTTGGCTTTTCTGAGTGGAGACATCTGTTGGAGGGGGCTCGCTTTCCCTTTCAAGTCTTCACCGACCACAAGAATTTGGTATATCTTCAGCCAGCCCAGCGGCTTAGTTCTCGCCAGGCCAGATGGTCCTTTTTCTTCTCCCGGTTTCATTTCACACTCCATTTTCTCTCGGGAGTGGAGAACATTCGAGTCGACGATCTCTCTCGCTCTGTGGTGTCCTCTGAGGAGGTGGAGGATCCTCGGCTTATTGTCCCCACAGAGAGCCTGAGAACAGTGGCCCTGGTTTCGCTAGAGTCTGTGCCCCAGGCAAGATTTTGTGCCTACCAATTTGCGACCGGAGGTACTCTCTTGGGCACATTCGTCCAGGGTGGGTGGACACTTTGGGGCAAAGAGGACATCTGAGTTGCTGGCGAGGACATACTGGTGGCCTCATATGGTCCGTGACATTGGGGACTATGTTCGGGCATGTGTCTCCTGCGCCAAGAATAAGTCTCCTCGACAACGGCCAGCTGGGTTTCTTTACCCTTTGCCGGTGGCAGACAGGCCCTGGGAGATGGTTGGGATGGACTTTGTGGTGGGCTTACCCAAGTCTCGGGGCTGCACCATCATTTGTGTAATCACCGACCATTTTTCCAAAATGGTGCATCTGGTGCCGCTACCACGGTTACCTTCTGCACGGGCTCAGACAGCATTGTTCGCTAGGCATATCTTCCGTCTACACGGCATGCCGGACAAAATTGTCAGTGACCGAGGTCCCCAGTTTGCGTCTCGGTTCTGGAGAGATGTTTGTCGTCTACTCAGTATTGAGTTATATCTCTCTTCAGCATACCATCCCGAGACGAATGGGTTGGTAGAGAGGGCCAACCAGACCTTGGCCACCTATCTACGACATTTTGTCTCAGCCAGGCAGGATGACTGGGCATCCATGCTACCGTGGGCCGAGTTTGCACTAAACAATGATGTGGCTGACTCCACCGGACAGACTCCATTCCTCCTAAACTACGGTCAGCATCCGCGGGTTCCGGTGCCCATGCCGACCCCAGGATGGCAGACCCGACTGTGGAGGCACGGGACATTTTGGACCAAACCCAGGATGCTATTCAGGCATCCAAGGAGAGGATGAGGTCCTCCGCCGATGCACATCGGCGCCCCGCTTCGACATTTGCTCCTGGGGACTTAGTGTGGCTCTCCGCCCGTAACATCAGGCTGCAAGTTGAGTCCACTAAGTTGGCACCCCGCTACTTGGGTCCTTTCAAAGTCCTCGAGCAGGTTAACCCTGTGGTATACCGTTTGGCTCTTCCACCATGCCTGAGTATCTCCGACACCTTTCACGTATCCCTCCTGAAACCCGTGCTCATGTCCCGGTTTTCCGAGTCATCTGCCGGGACATCGGGTTCGTCTACGGATGACCATGAGGTGAACGCCATCGTAGGGTGTAAGGTGGTACGGGGCAAAATATTTTATTTGGTGGATTGGAGGGGTTATGGGCCTGAGGATAGGTCCTGGGAGCCTGCCGAGCACGTTCACGCTCTGAAGCTCATCGCTGCCTTTGAGCGCAGCGAGGCTCAAAGAAGGGGGGCCCTAGGAGGGGGGTAATGTTAGGGATTGAGTTCCCGCTGCTGCATAAGGGGAATCTTGAACCAGTCCTGCTGCGGTCCCCCATCCATCTCCGGCCACAGTGGAGCCTGCTCAGCGGAGACGTCGGTCCCAGCGTCTCGCTCAGTCTAATACTGTGCAGAGGCTTGTTGCTGCCTCTTCTAGTTCCTCTATTATAACCAGTGCTGGAGCAGGCAGTCTTGGGACTAAGTCCTGCCTTTCCCCTTCTGAGCATGCCCAGGGTAAGATCTCTCATTGGAGATCAGGGGTCACATGCTCAGGTACTGCAGCAACTCCTATTGGTCCACCAGGAAGGCCCTGAATCTGCTGAGGTTCTGAAAGTTTCTCATTGGTCCTTTTCTGGAAGGTCTTGTAGTTGCTGCTATAAAAGGGTTGCATGACGGCTCGGCCATGTGCTAGTATCAATTGTGTTTTGTGCTTTGCACCAGTGTGATCATGCATGCATGCGGTTAGGGCTCGGCTGAAATAAGCCCCTAGAATACCGGCTACTCCAGTGAGGAGATGCTTGTTTGCGTTGCTGACTGCATGATCATCCGCAGTGTCCTCCTGTGATATTAACAGGACACAGTCTCTATCTCAGCGTCTATGTCAGCGTCTCTGTGGTGTAACAGTGTTCGCTCATACCGCCAAATAGTGCCACAGCGCCTATGTTTGTAGCTCTGTGAAGTAACAGAGCTCGCTTATACCGCCATATCCTGCTATCTTACTAGCAGCAGGCTCTGCCTGCACGGTGGACCCCGAGCTGCGAACACACCCATTATTTATATTTATTTGGTGCATTCCGCAGACCCTAACAGTGTGTCCAAACTTTTGGCACTTTACATGTGAAACGGAATATACACTGCTCATAAAAATGAAGGGAACGTTCAAATAACACATCCTAGATCTGAATGAATGAAATATTCTCATTGAATACTTTGTTCTGTACAAAGTTGAATGTGCTGACAACAAAATCACACAAAAATCATCAATTGAAATCAAGTTTATTAACCAATGGGCCTGGATTTGGAGTCACCCACAAAATTAAAGTGGAATTAAAGTGGAATGTAATGTCCTTAAAACAAGTCAAAATGATGCTCAGCAGTGTGTGGCCTCCTCGTGCCTGTAAGACCTCCCTGTGCCTGTATGACCTCCCAACAATGCCAGTTCATGCTACTGATGAGGCGGCGGATGGTCTCCTGAGGGACCTTCCCCCAGACCTGGACTAAAGTATCCGCCAACTCCTGGACAGTCTGTGGTGCAACATGACGTTGGTGGATGGAGCGAGACATGATGTCCCAGATGTGCTCAATTGGATTCAGGTCTGGGGAATGGGTGGGCCAGTCCATAGCTTCAATGCCTTCATCTTGCAGGAACTGCTGACACACTCCAGCCACATGAGGTCTGGCATTGTCCTGCATTAGGAGGAACCCAGGGCTAACTGCACCAGCATATCTCACAAGTGGTCTGAGGATCTCATCTCGGTACCTAATGGCAGTTAAGCTACCTCTGGCGAGCACAAGGAGGGCTGTACGGCCCTCCAAAGAAATGCCACCCCACACTATTACTGGGCCACTGCCTAACCAGTCATGCTGAAGGATGTTGCAAGCAGTAGATCGCTCTCCACAGCGTCTCCAGACTTTGTCACATCTGTCACATGTGCTCAGTGTGAGCCTGCTTTCATCTGTGAAGAGCACAGGGCGCCAGTGGCGAATTTGCCAATCCTGGTGTTCTGTGGCAAACATGACACGTGCACTGTGTTGGGCTGTGAGCACAACCCCCATCTGTGGACATCAGGCACTCAGACCATCTTCATGGAGTCGGTTTCTAATCATTTGTGCTGACACATGCACATTTGTGGCCTGCTGGAGGTAATTTTGCAGGGCTCTGGCAGTACTCCTCCTGTTCCTCCTTACACAAAGACGGAGGTAGCGGTCCTGCTGCTGGGTTGTTGCCTTCCTACGGCCCCTTCCACATCTCCTGGTGTACTGGCCTGTCTCCTGGTAGCACCTCCAGCCTCTGGACACTACGCTGACAGACACTGCAAACCTTCTTGCCACAGCTCGCATTGATGTGCCATCCTGGATTAGCTGCACTACCTGAGCCACTTGTGTGGGTTGTAGAGTCCGTCTCATGCTACCACGAGTGCCACGAGTGTGAAAGCACAACCAACATTCAAAAGTGACCAAAACATCAGCCAGAAAGCATTAGTACTGAGATGTGGTCTGTGATCCCCACCTGCAGAACCACTCCTTTTTTAAGGGTGTCTTGATAATTGCCAATAATTTCCATCTATTGTCTATTCCATTTGCACAACAGCATATGAAATTGATTATCAATCAGTGTTGCTTCCTAAGTGGACAGTTTGATTTCGCAGAAGTTTCATTTACTTGGAGTTATATTCTATTGTTTAAGTGTTCCCTTTATTTTTTTGAACAGTGTATATAACAACAACAAAATAATATAATGTTTATTCCATGCCTAGAAGATTTAGTGCAGTCCTTAAAAATCATTGAGTTCATACAAAATACTAGATGTATCAGCTTTTGAATTGTATTTATTTATTTTTGCATCAACTAATTTGAGTAAAACTGAAGATTTTACAATTAAAGTTATTGATTGCAACTAGAGTTGAGCATTCCGATACCGCAAGTATCGGGTATCGGCCGATATTCGCTGTATCGGAATTCCGATACTTAGTTCCGATATTTTCCATATATCGTATACCGGAATCGGAAGTTCCCATAATTCTTTGAGAGGCAATGTGATTTTAGTCAGCCAATGAGGAATCCTAAGAAGTGTGGGCACATCCTGTACTGCTGCGGTCATGTTAACTAATGGCATGGCTGTGATTGAATGCTGAAATGATGTCAGAATGCACTGTAAAAGGCACCGCTGCCATTTTAGCGTCACTGTGCTGTGAATTCAGTAAGGGACAGAACGCTGCTCTGCTGACTCTGAGGGACAGTTAGAGATTGCGATTTTGTGTACTGTGCTCTAGGCAGGCTAGTTTACCAACCGCTGTGTAAAGCTTCCTTTTGCCAGTGTTGTTTTAACAGCTCTGTGCAAGGTGTGTGTGTGAGAGTGCAGGTGACGCTGCAGTTTGCTCTGCATCCAACGCTGTTTGTAGGCATCTGCATGTGTCACTCACAGACTATTTTTTTTTTCTTTAGTGTAATTCTTGCTGCTCCATTCAATTGAAATTATAGTGTGACGCGCTTCCATCCGTATCCAATACATTGGTTGCAAACACTATAGAATTACAGAAAGGAGCCTTTCAGAGATAGTGAACAGTTGTGTTCAGTGTTCACTCTAGTCTGTGAGGTTTTTTTTTTTTTTTGAGTGCAGATCACGCTCCAGTTAGTTCTTCAACCACTGCTGGTTGTAGTCTGCTGAACGTGTGTCACTGCCTCATCCTTGTCATTTTTCTCTAATTGGTGCTGCTCCATTCCATTTCAAATAACTCAAATCTATTAGTGTGACGCGCTTCCATCCGTATCCAATACATTGGTTGCAAACACTATAGAATTACAGAAAGGAGCCTTTCAGAGATAGTGAACAGTTGTGTTCAGTGTTCACTCTAGTCTGTGAGTTTTTTTTTTTTTTGAGTGCAGATCACGCTCCAGTTAGTTCTTCAACCACTGCTGGTTGTAGTCTGCTGAACGTGTGTCACTGCCTCATCCTTGTCATTTTTCTCTAATTGGTGCTGCTCCATTCCATTTCAAATAACTCAAATCTATTAGTGTGACGCGCTTCCATCCGTATCCAATACATTGGTTGCAAACACTATAGAATTACAGAAAGGAGCCTTTCAGAGATAGTGAACAGTTGTGTTCAGTGTTCACTCTAGTCTGTGAGGTTTTTTTTTTTTTTGAGTGCAGATCACGCTCTAGTTAGTTCTTCAACCACTGGTGGTTGTAGTCTGCTGAACGTGTGTCACTGCCTCATCCTTGTCATTTTTCTCTAATTGGTGCTGCTCCATTCCATTTCAAATAACTCAAATCTATTAGTGTGACGCGCTTCCATCCGTATCCAATACATTGGTTGCAAACACTATAGAATTACAGAAAGGAGCCTTTCAGAGATACTGAACAGTTGTGTGCAGTGTTCACTGCAGTCTCTGCGTAATAACCACACTTAGGCCTTATAACTTTTCTGACTTTCTTTAACAATCTACCAAGATGAAGAAGGCAGGGAGTAAGGCACGTGGTCGTGTGCCCGTGGAGTTTCAGCAGGGAGAGGACGTGGGGATTCTGTGGCTGCTGCCGCCCCAGTGACACAGCATCCACCAGTTTTTCCCGTGAGCGTTCCTTTATGTGCAGTTTTGTAGAAGCTCGGCGTACCCCCCTGCTGCGGGAAGAACAAATTGAAGCCGTTGTTGGTTGAATGGCAGCCAATGCATCGACTTCAATTGCTTCCACCTCCTCTCAGGACCACAACACTGTTAAGCAACCATCTGTCTGTTCACCGCCTGTCAAATTGCCCAGGCAGTCAGAGAGTTCTGAACTGGAGCCAGCTGAGTCTCTGCTTCTGTTCTCAGAATCTGTTGGCTTGCAAACAGGGGCCCAGCCAATCATTCTGGAATTTGAAGAAGAGGGAGTATGCAGTGATGCGCAACAGTTGTGTCTCTCTGAATCTGAAGAGGCGGGTGAGCCAGTGCCAATAGTCAGCACACCGCAGAACGCATCTGATGATGATGAGACT
This sequence comes from Oophaga sylvatica, assembly GCA_033576555.1. Classification (NCBI taxonomy): domain Eukaryota; kingdom Metazoa; phylum Chordata; class Amphibia; order Anura; family Dendrobatidae; genus Oophaga; species Oophaga sylvatica. The sequence goes on along the minus strand of JARQOD010000531.1, from coordinate 36,380 downwards.
CAGTTGCCAGTTTCTGTTGAGCATGGTGCTGTCCAGACCACCCAACAGCAGCAGATGTTGGAAGAGGGTAGTGGAGATGATGAGGTCCAAGACCCAACATGGCGTGAGGATCAGGAAGGTGGTGGGAGCAGCTCTGAGGAAGAGATTGGTCCAACGGTACAAACAGGAGGGAGAGGTAGGCTGCAGACTCGGTTGCCTGTAGCCTCCAGTTTGGCACCTGTTGGGAGCAGTTCTCTTCCAAAAGTCAAAATGGGCGCTCCCAGGACTTGCCCTGCGTGGTCCTTTTTTGACACACTTGCAGATGATATTTGCTATGTCAAATGCAAGCTGTGTAAGCAAAAAGTAAAAAGAGGTAAAAGTGTCAGTAACCTCAATACCACTAATATGTGGAAACATGTGCGGACAAAGCACGTAGTTGAGTTACAAAGACACACAGCAGCACCTACATCTTCAGCTCGTGTTGGAGCCTCTTTCTCCAGCTCACACACAACTGGTTCGGCTTCCTCACACGATCGCCATGGAAGAACCTCGGTCACTGTTGTCCAGAGACAAAGTGTTATTCCACCCACAGCTGCAAGTTCCCTGTCATCCTCACACTCCCAGGCCACAAAACAGCCATGGGTAGCACAGGCATGGGATAAAAGACGGCCATACTCGGCAAACCATCCACGAGCACAGGCTCTGAATGCTGGCATTGCAAAACTCCTGTCCCTTGAAATGCTGTCATTCAGGCTGGTGGAGACTGACAGTTTCCGGAACTTAATGGCATTGGCAGTCCCACAATACAATGTGCCAAGCAGATTTTATTTCAGCAGGCAAGCCGTCCCTGCTCTGCAAAAGCATGTTGAGGGAAAAAGTAAACATGCGCTACTAAACGCCGTCAGTAGCAAGGTCCACCTGACCACCGATGCGTGGACCAGTACCCATGGCCAGGGACGATACCTTTCCCTCACTGCCCATTGGGTCAATGTTGTGGAGCCGGGTACAGATCTTGCGAGTGGCGCTGTACGTGTTCTGCCAACTCCAAGGATTGCAGGAATCCAGTCTGTACACATTGACTCCTCCTCCTACTCCAGTTCCTCAGAATCATCGCTGCAGGAGCCGTCACGGTCTACCTCCACATGGACCCGTGAACGCTTACCTGTTGCGACCGATATGAGCACAGCCATGGCCAAACGTCAACAGGCCGTCCTGAAATTAATTTCCATGGGGAATCAAAGCCACACAGCGCAGGAGGTCTGGAATGCCATCAAGCAGGAGAGCGACGTGTGGTTTTTGCCAGCGAATCTCCAGCCAGGCTTGGTAGTGTGTGACAATGGCCGAAATCTGGTGGCAGCTCTGGCCCTTGGCAACCTCACTCACATACCATGTCTGGCACATGTGCTCAACTTGGTCGTGCAGAGTTTTTTGAGGGACTATCCGGATGTTGATGCACTGCTGCACAAGGTCCGCCTAGAGTGCGCTCACTTGCGACGTTCCAGCATGGCCAGATCGCGCATGCAGATTTCGCCTTCCTGAACATCGCATCATATGTGAAGTACCCACCAGGTGGAATTCCACGTTACATATGTTGGAGCGGTTGTGTGAGCAGCAGACAGCAGTAATGCAGTATCAGCTGCAACAGGCGCAATCAACACGCAATTTGCGCCGTTCACACTTCACCACTACTGAGTGGGCCTCTATGAAGGACATCTGCCACGTTTTGCGTGCGTTTGATGAGTCAACACGGATGGCGAGTGCAGATGATGCACTAGTCAGCCTGACTGTCCCCCTTATCTGCCTGCTTCAAAAAACACTGCAAGCACTAAGGGATGAGGTTTTGGAAGAGGTGGAGGATGAGACACAAATTCCATCACCTTCTGGACAGTCAGCGCAACGTGGTTCCTCCCAAAGGGCTTTGCAGGGCTCACTTTGTGAGGAGGATGAGGAGGAGTCAATGGAGGAGGAAGAAATCGCTACAGAGGGAGGTACACAACGCTCTAGTCAGTATGTAGAGCGAGGGTGGGGTGATGCAGAGCAGGTACAGATGACGCCTCTTACAGAGGACAGCGTTTGCTGGCCAGTTGGGAGTCTGCAGCACATGGTTGATTTCATGCTGCAGTGCCTGAAAAAACGACCACCGCATCGCCCACATTCTCACCACGTCTGATTATTGGGTGTACACCCTCCTAGACCCTCTCTACCGGACAACTTACAAAGCCTCATCACACCGTTGAACCGGGAGCGTAAAATGCGGGAGTACCAAGACACACTGGTGAAATCCATAATGTTCTCCATTCCAGCCGAGAGCAGTGCTGCTGATACTGCTTTACAAAGCAGCTCTGTGCGTGGAGGCAGTGGAGACAGCTCTGCAACAAGGAGCACAAGCAGCGCCTCTGCACAGGGGGGCAAGACCAGTATGTTCCAAATGTGGCGAAGTTTTGTGGCAGCGCCACCAATGTCTACACCATCCGAGACGCCTCCAGTCACCAGGAGGCAACGTTTCCGTAAGATGGTGACAGACTACTTGTCTTGCCCTCTCAGTGTACTCCCAGATGGCTCTTCCCCTTTCAAGTTTTGGGTCTCTAAGCTGGATACATGGCCAGAGCTTAGCCAGTATGCATTAGAGGTGCTGGCTTGCCCTGCTGCCAGTGTATTATCGGAGCGCGTCTTTAGTGCTGCAGGTGGTGTACTAACAGACCGTCGCATGCGACTATCCTCCGATAATGTAGACCGGCTTACTTTTCTGAAAAAGAACAAGGCATGGATCTCGCCAGAATTTGCCTGTCCGTTTTCAGATTACATAACTGGTTGGCAATGTTATCAATTTCTCCTGTTATGTTCATCTATCTACCACCTGAACTCTACTCCCTGGGCTACAACACTGCCAGTCTGAGGGAATGATCAGTTAACAACCAAAATGTTCTCCCCAACAGATAGAAGCGCAACGACTCCAGTGCCCACTTGATCGCCAGGCACTCTCTCTCTCTACAATGCTGTATCTGGTTTCAGCTGGAGTTAGCTTTCGACTCTGGAAAGTAATGTGATGCTCCTCCCCATTAACCTCCTGAGACAAAACGGCACCCACACCTACTTCTGACGCATCAGTCTGGACAATGAATTCTCTTTTGAAGTCGGGTGTGATCAAAAATGGTGACACACACACAGTGCCCCTTTTAGTTTTACAAACGCTTCTTCAAGCTGATCATTCCATCGCACCATTACTAACTTCCTGCCTTTAGGCAGTCATTTAACGGCGCCGACAGTGTTGCAAAATTGTGAATAAACCGCCGGTAGTATCCCACTAACCCCAAAAACCCTTTCACTTGTTTTGTGGTGAGGGGACGGGGCCAGTTTTGGATTGCCTCCACTTTGTTTATTTGGGCTTTGATAACTCCTCTTACAATCACATACCCCAGGTAGCGAGCTTCCTCCAACCCTATGGAACACTTGTTTGGGTTGGCAGTTAGCTCTGCTTGTCTCAGCGAATCTATCACCGCCTGTACCTTGGGTAAGTGACTTTCCCAGTCTGTACTGTACACCACAATATCGTCCAGATTGTCCGCGGCATATCGGCGATGAGGACGAAGAACAACGTCCATTAACCTCTGTAATGTCGCTGGAGCGCCATGCAATCCGAAGGGTAGGACTATATACTGGAACAGTCCCTCGGGTGTTACAAAAGCCGTTTTCTCTCTCGCTGCTTTTGTTAGTGGCACCTGCCAATACCCTTTTGTGAGGTCAATGAGTGAAAAATAATGTGCCTGCCCAAACCGCTCTATTAACTCATCGACCCGGGGCATGGGGTAGGCGTCAAAGTTAGAAATTTCATTCAGTTTTCTGAAGTCATTACAGAACCTTAGTGTCCCATCTGGCTTTGGTATTAGGACTATTGGGCTGGCCCACTCACTCTGGGACTCTTCAATGACCCCTAACTGCAGCATCTTCTTGACCTCTTCCTTGATGGCTTGTCGCCGGGCCTCAGGCACCCGATATGGCTTTAATCGTACTTTGACCTGCGGCTCAATGACAATGTCATGTTGTATTAGGGAGGTACGACCAGGAAGTTCCGAAAAAACATCTGTATTTCGGCTAACAAACTCTCGGACTTCCTGAACTTGTCTGTGCGACAAAGTGTCTGATATTTTGATGGCGGAGAGGACTTCTCTTGCCTTCTCCTGAGGCAAGGAAGCCATCTGTACTGGAAATGCAGGCCGTGGACAATCCTCACCAAGCGGGTCTCTGTCTTTCCATGGTTTGAGCAGATTCACATGGTATACGTGTTCTGGCTTTCTCCGCCCTGGTTGGTGTACTTTATAGTTTACTGGTCCCACCTTCTCTATAATGTCGTAGGGTCCCTGCCACCTTGCAAGGAACTTACTATCCACTGTAGGCACAAGTGCCAACACCCGATCCCCAGGGTTAAAGGACCTTACCCGTGCCTCCCGGTTATAGACCTGCCTCTGTGACCTTTGTGCTGATTCCATATGTTCTCGGACTAATGGTAGGACTGTCTCCATTCTCTCTTGCATTTTGGCCACATGTTCTATCACACTTTTGTGGGGAGTTGTATGGTTTTCCCAGGCCTTTTTAGCTATATCGAGTAAGCCACGGGGATGTCTGCCATATAATAGTTCAAAGGGCGAGAACCCCCGTAGATGCCTGGGGCACCTCCCGCACTGCAAACATCAGGTATGGCAACAAGAGATCCCAGTCCTTAGCATCTTTAGAGACTTTTTTTTCAACATATTCTTCAGGGTTTTATTGAACCTTTATACTAAACCGTCTGTTTGGGGATGATAGATCGATGTGCGCAACTGTTTAACACGTGGCAGAGTTCCTTCATGATTTTTGACATAAAGGGGGTCACCTGACTTGTTAAGATTTCTTGAGGGATTCCCACCCGAGAGAACATACCCATGAGTTCTTTTGCGATCAGTTTTGCCGAGGTGTGTCGCAGGGGAATAGCCTCAGGATACCTGGTAGCGTAATCTAGAACTACGAGGATGTGTTGATGACCCCTTGCTGATTTATTAACCGTCCACACCAGATCCATAGGCTATTCTCTCAAACAGTACCTCTATAATTAGTAATGGCACCAAGGGACTCTGAAAATGAGGCTGCGGACTGGTTACCTAGCACACGGGACAAGAGTAACAATACCGTTTAACTTCTTCATAGACCCATAGCCAGTAAAACCGTTGTAGAATTCTGTCTAGGGTTTTCTTTGGTCCCAAATGTCCCCCTAGTACATGTGCATGCTCTAAGTCCATTACCAACCTCCGATATGACTGCGGTACCAGCAATTGCTCGACAATTTCCCCATGTATTTTTTCAACCCCATACAGCAAATCTTGGTTCAGCTCAAATCGGGGAAATACTTTAGCTGCCCTGGGGTGTTGGCGTTCCCCATTGACAACCAGTACATTTTCCCGGGCTCGAGTCAACGTAGGGTCCCGTAGTTGCGCCGTACCAAAATTGTCACCTGCCACATTTAAGTATGACAATTCTGGTCCCGGAGGCAAATCTTACATCTCCCCACCTAACACTTCTATAGGAGAGGGGTTTTCCTCCTCCACTGAAGGCAAAGGTACTCCTACCGCCAGTACATCTTCCTCTGGGCCACCAGGTTCATGCCCGATTTCTGGAGAATGCAACCTGTTTGCCACTGGTGCCGACGACTGTTCTGTGGGAGGGGTAATTACAGGCCAAAGCACAGAAAATAACGGAAAATCTCTCCCAATTATTAATGCTAATTAACCACCACCCCCACCTCGTGTCACCTCCTCCCCGCTGGCGTGTTTATCATCACCAGGGTGGTAGGATAATGTTTTAAGTCACCATGTATACACAACACACCCATTTTCACAGCAGCATACTCGCTGATTTGGACGTGGCTGGCTCGTATTAGGGTCACTCACGAGACTCCCTGAGTCCACTAGAGCCACAGCAGGGTTACCCTCCACCTGCACTTTACACAAATGGTTCATATTGGGTCCCTCTGGTTTGACCACTGCACACATGTGTTCTGCATAGTGAGACTGATAGTAGCCAAAGTTGTTGTACATGGGCTCTGTTAGGTGGGGGCAAACAGCTCTCACATGTCCTGGTTGTTGGCACCGCCAACAGATTACGGGGCCCCTTTCGTTCCCCGACCCGTCCTGGGCGGCCCTCCGAGTCTCTACTCGACGAGCTGTGGGTGAAGTTTTGTGGAATTTACTTGGTACCTTCCGGGTAGTCTCTCCCTGTATCTCCTTGGTAGCCCCATATCTTTCAATGAGGTCTACCATTTGGAGACCATCAGTAGGGGCTGCCTGTCCAACCCATGTTTGAAGGGTGTGTGGCAAATTTCTCAAGAATTTCAGGTTTCAGAATGTTTCAGAATGTTCTCCACCCAGCCGGAGATATTCTCAGTTAAAGTACCAATACCAGAGATGATGGGCCTCCCAGGATTACCTTCTTTGTGTATTTTAGGCAACATGTAAAATACACAAAGAAGGTAATCCTGGGAGGCGCATCATCTCTGGTATTGGGACTTTAACTGAGAATATCTCCGGCTGGGTGGAGAACATTCTGAAACCCTTGGTGAGGAGCACACCCAGCTATATCCAGGATACCACGGATATTCTCTGCAAATTGTCAGCGCTGGGCCCACTTCCAAGGGACACGATACTAGCCACCATGGACGTAGAGTCTCTCTATTCCAACATTCCTCATGAGGATGGAATCACAGCATGTAAATATTTCCTTCAAAAGAACAATCTGGCCACAGAACCAACACTGCAATTCATCAGGTTTGTGCTTCATCACAACTATTTTTCTTTTGGGAACAATTTATACCAACAGTGCATGGGCAGCGCCATGGGAAGCAAAATGTCCCCACAATATTCCAACCTATTTATGGTGAAACTGGAGGAGTTTTTGTCATCTTGCCCTATTAAACCTCTTGCATACTTCCGCTACATTGATGATCTGCTAATAATCTGGACAGGCTCAAAAGATGATCTGCTCACCTTCCACAATAACTTCAACAAATACCACCCAACCATCAAGCTCACCCTCAACTTTTCAAAGTCTCAAATACATTTTCTGGACTTGACCATATACATCAAGGACAACGCCATACAAACATCAATTTACCATAAGCCCACAGGACGTCCAGCATACCTTAGATGGAACAGCTTTCATCCAAGACACACAAAAAAATCCATCATCTACAGTCAAGCTCTGAGATATATTCGGATCTGTTCAGACAGTAAAGACAGAGAACTACAGCTGCTATCTCTGAGGAATACATTCCTACAACAAGGATACCATCCACTGGTAATAGATGAACAGATCCACAGGGCTACAAGAATCCCAAGAAGCAACCTCCTGGATTACAAACTGAGAGAGGACAACAACAGGGTACCTCTTGTGGTCACATACAACCCCCACATGAGCATCCTAAGGAAAATTGGTGCTGATCTCCAACCCATATTCCACAGAGACCACAAATTGAAAGACATATTCCCAGAACTACCACTCCTCTCCTACAAACAGCCCCCTAACTTAAGGAATCTCCTTGTCAGAAGTGTCCTCTCGTCACCATCAGTGACTGGCACATTCCCATGTAACAACAAAAAATGCAAAACTTGTACCCACATATTACCAACAAATACAGTCCGTGTACCAAACACAAATCAGGACTATAAGGTCATGGGTTCCTTTTCATGTACATCCTCCAATGTGGTGTACATGATACAATGTACAAGGTGCCCTGGAGCTATCTATATTGGGGAAACCATGCAAAAACTACAAACAAGGATGAATCTACACAGACATACGATCAGGAATGAAATGGACACGCCTGTGGGAAAACATTTCTCTGGAACTGGACATTGTATGACCAACTTAAAAGTCTTAATACTAAAAGGTCATTTTAAGGATGACAGGGAGAGAAAAATATGGGAATTTAAACTTATTAGGATGTTCAATACTTTGACACTAGGACTCAACTTAACACCCGGTTTTATGGGTCACTACATAGACACAGTTCACACCTTCACCAGAAGGACTCCAGATAGCTAAGAACACATTCCCACTAGCTCTCCATTTGTAAGAAAATGCTAATTCGATTTCCTTTGCTTATCTTTTGAAGGCATCACACCTCCCAGGTCTTGAACAAATTTCCTACTATAGTAAGCATCTAATGTGTCTTTCTTATTATTCCAAATGTAATCTTGCCTGAAGAAGGAGCCTTTGAGCTCTGAAAGCTAGCGAACATATAATTTTCTGGTTAGCCAATAAAGGTATCACCTTAAGAATGCTCTTGTCATAATTGGACAGAAAAGTATTCACATCGATATTCCCTTAAAACAGAGACATATGTCACACAAAATAGTTAAGAAATAACATTTCCCACATGTCTACTTTACATCAGCACAATTTTGGAACCAAATTTTTTTTTCTTAGGAAATTATAAGGGTTAAAAGTTGACCAGCGATTTCTCATTTTTACAACAAAATTTACAAAGCCATTTTTTTTAGGGACCACCTCATATTTGAAGTCACTTTGAGGGGTCTATATAGCAGAAAATACCCAAAAGTGACACCATTCTAAAAACTGCACCCTCAAGGTACTCAAAACCACATTCAAGAAGTTTATTAACCCTTCAGGTGCCTCACAGGAGCTGAAGCAACATGGAAGGAAAAAATGAATATTTAACTTTTTAGCCACAAAAATGATCTTTTACAAACTTTTTTTTTATTTTCACAAGGGTAAAAGAAGCAAATAGACAGATAAAGTTGTTGTGCAATTTCTCCTGAGTATGCCAATACCCCATATGTGGGGGAAAACCACTGTTTGGGCACACGGCAGAGCTCGTAAGGGAAGGAGCGCCGTTTGACTTTTTCAAACTAAAATTGGCTGGAATTGAGATTGGACGCCATGTCGTGTTTGGAGAGCCCCTGATATGCCTAAACAGTGGAAACCCCCCACAAGTGACACCATTTTGGAAACTAGACCCCTAAGGAACTTATCTAGATCTGTTGTGAGCACTTTGAACCCCCAAGTGTTTCACAAAAGTTTATAATGCCTGGGTCTGAAAAATAAAAAAAACAATTTTCCACAAAATTGATTTTTTAGTCCCAAATTTTTGATTTTTCCCAAGGAAATTGGACCCCAAAAGTTGTTGTCCAATTTGTCCTGAGTACGCTGATACCCCATATGTGGGGGGGGGGAACTGTTTGGGCGCACGGCAGGGCTTGGAAAGGAAGTAGTAACGTTTTAAAATGCAGACGTTGATGGGGGTCATGTTTCGTTTGCAGTGCCCCAGATGTGCCTAAACAGTGGAAACCCCCACAAGTGACCCCATTTTGGAAACTAGACCCCCTAAGGAGCTTATCTAGATCTTTGGTGAGCACTTTGAACCCCCAAGTGCTTCACACAAGTTTATAATGCCCGAGCATGAAAATAAAAAATCCTATTTTTTTCCCACAAAAATTATCTTTTAGTCACTAATTTTTTATTTTCCCAAGGGGAACTGGAGAAATTGGACCAGAAAAGTTGATGTCCAATTTGTCCTGGGTACGCTGATACCCCATATGTGGGGGGCAACCACTGTTTGGGCGCACAGCAGAGCTCAGAATGGAAGGAGCACCATTTGACTTTTTCCAAACAAAATTGGCTGGAATTGAGATTGGACGCCATGTTGAATTTGGAGAGCCCCTGATGTGCCTAAACAGTGGAAACCCAACACAAGTGACCCCATTTGGGAAACTAGACCCCCTAAGGAACTTATCTAGATCTTTGGTGAGCAATTTGAACCCCAAAGTGCTTCACACAAGTTTATAACGTAGAGCCATAAAATTAAAAAATCATTTTTTCCACAAAAATGATCTTTTCACCCCAATTTTTATTTTCCCAAGGGTAACAAGACTCCAAAAGTTATTGTGCAATTTGTTCTGAGTACGCTGATACCCCATATGTGGGGGTAAACCACTGTTTAGGTGCATGGCAGAGTTTGGAAGGGAAGGAGCGCCGTTCGACTTTTTCAACACAGAATTGGCTGGATGCCATGTCGTGTTTGGAGAGCTCCTGATCTGCCTAAACAGTGGAAACCCAAACAAATGACACCATTTTGGAAACTAGACCCCTCAAGGAACTTATCTAGATGTGTGGTGAGCACTTTGAACCCCGAAGTGCTTCACAGAAGTTTATAACGTACAGCTGTAAAATAAAAATCTTTTTTTTTTACAAAAATGATTTTTTCGTCCCCAATATTTTATTTTCACAAGGGTAACAGGAGAAACTGGACCCCAAAAGTCGCTGTCCAATTTGTCCTGAGTACGCTGATACCCAATATGTGGGAGAAAACTACTGTATGGGCACACGTCTGGGCTCGGAAGGGAAATAGTGACGTTTTGGATTGCAGACTTTGATGGAATGGTCTGGGGGCGTCATGTCGCATTTGGAGAGCCCCTGATGCACCTAAACAGTGGAAACCCCCCACAAGTGACCCCATTTTGGAAAATAGACCCCACAAGGAACTTATCTAGATGTGTGGTGAGCACTTTGAACCCCGAAGTGCTTCACAGAAGTTTATAACGTACAGCCGTAAAAATAAAAAATCCTTTTTTTTTTACAAAAATGATTTTTTCGCCCCCAATATTTTATTTTCACAAGGGTAACAGGAGAAAATGGACCCCAAAAGTTGTTGTCTAATTTGTCATGAGTACGCTGATACCCAATATGTGGGAGAAAACTACTATATGGGTACACATTGGGGCTCGGAAGGGAAGTAGTGACGTTTTTGATTGCAGACTTTGATGGAATGGTCTGGGGGCGTCATGTCGCATTTGGAGAGCCCCTGATGCGCCTAAACAGTGGAAACCCCCCACAAGTGACCCCATTTTGGAAAATAGACCCCACAAGGAACTTATCTAGATGTGTGGTGAGCGCTATGAAGCCCCAAGTGCTTCACAGAAGTTTATAACGTACAGTCGTAAAAACAAAAAAATCATTATTTTTTTTTAAAAAATGATATTTTTACCCCCAGTTTTTTATTTTCCCAAGGGTAACAGAAGAAATAGGACAAATTGCACAATAACTCTTGGGGTCCAGAGTACACTGATACCCTATATGTTGGGGTAAACTACTGTTTGTGCGCATGGCAGAGCTCAGAAGTGAAGGAGCACCGTTTGACTTTTTCAATGCAGAATTGGCTGTAATTGAGATCAGACGCCATGTCACATTTGGAGAGCCCCTGATGTGCCTAAACAGCAGAAACCCCCCAATTCTAACTCCAACCCTAACCCCAACACACCCCTAACCCTAGTCCCAACCCTAACCACAAAACTAACCCCAACACACCCCTAACCCTAATCCCAACCCTAACCCTAATCCTAACTTTAGCGCCAACCCTAACCCTAAATTTAGCCGCAACCCTAACCCTAATGGGAAAATGGAAATAAATACTTTTTTTTAATTTTATTATTTTTCCTTAACTAAGGGGGTGATAAAGGAGGGTTTGATTTACTATTTATACCGGGTTTTTATGATTGGCAGCTGCCACTCTAAAAGACGCTTTTTATTGCAAAAAATAGTTTTTGCATCACCACATTTTGAGAGCTATAATTTTTGCATATTTTTGCCCACAGAGTCATGTGAGGACTTCTTTTTTGCAGGACGAGGTGACGTTTTTACTGGTACCATTTTTGAGCATGTGACGTTTTTTGATCGCTTTTTATTTCGATTTTTGGGAGGTTAAAATGAACAAAAATCAGCAATTCATGAATTATTTTGGGGGAGGCGTTTATACCGTTCCGCGTGTGGTAAAATTGATAAAGCAGTTTTATTCTTCGGGTCAGTACGATTACGGCGATGCCTCATTTATATCATTTTTTATGTTTTGGCGCTTTTATAGAATAAAACCAATTTTATATAAAAAAATATTATTTTTGCATCGCTTTATACTGCGAGCTATAACTTTTTTACTTTTTCGTTGATGATGCTGTGTGGTGGCTCGTTTTTTGCGGGACAAGATGACGTTTTCAGCGGTATCATGTTTATTTATATCAGTCTTTTTGATCGCGTGTTATTCCACTTTTTGTTCGGCGGTATGATGATAAAGCATTGATTTTTTGCTTTTTTTTTTTTTTAAGAGGTTCACTAAAGGGGTTAACTAGTGGGACAGTTTTATAGGGGGGGTTGTTACGGACGCGACGATACCAAATATGTGTACTTTTATTGTTTTGGTTTTTTTATTTACAGGAAAAAATGAATTTATTGGGGAATTTTTTTTTTTTTTTAATGATTTTTTTAAACAATTTTTATTTTTATTTTTTTAACTTTTTTACTTTGTCCCAGGGTGGGACATCACTGTATAGGGTCAGATCGCTGGTGTGACAGTGTGCACAGCACTCTGTCACACCATCGATCGTTCTGGCATCGCTGCAGGCTTCTCAGTGCCTGCTCTCAGCAGGCACTGAGGAAGCCGCCTCCCTGCAGGACCCCGGCGCCATCTTGGATCCGGGGACCTGGAGGGAGGACGGACCCTCGGAACAGCACGACACATCGCGCTGCTCTGAGGGTCTCAGGGGAGCGCGCAGGGAGCCCCCTCCCTGCCTGATCCTCCCCTGTGCACCCGGTACACCGCGATCATGTTTGATCGCGGTGTGCCAGGGGTTAATGTGCCGGGAGCGGTCCGTGACCGCTCCTGACACATAGTTCCGGGTGTCAGCTGTGATAATCAGCTGACACCCGGCCACGATCGGCTGCGCTCCCCCTGGGAGCGCGTCCGATCGCTGGGACGTACTATCCCGTCCATGGTCATACGGGTCCAGGTACCATGGATGGGATAGTACGTCGGATGGCAGTAAGGGGTTAACAAGGCTGTTTGCACAAAATGGGTGTAATATAGGCATATGAAACTTTAAAGTGTTATTCACATATTTTCCAGGCAATTAGAGACTTTCAGCATTCATCATGAAAAAAAAATTGTCCTTTACACAAGACAATGCATTGCCGATATTGATTATCTTTTGGGCAAACAAATTCATCCAATCAATTAGAATTTTAATTGTTTATCAGTTCGGCACCAGGTTTAGGCTATGTTTACATGTCCAGTAATGATTCGTTAGAATGAATCCAGCAGCAATCCTGCGTTATCTTTTTCTTCTGATCTACACCCAGATATCGATGGGTGTATGAAGTCTGTATCTGACTATTGAAGATTATCATCAAATGGGTGAGATTGATCCATTTTTCTTTTTAATAAGCACAAAGCACGAGCACTTTATGTATTGTTGTATCTGTATGTCCTTATTCAGAGGGTTGATTTTTTATTAAGGAATAAAAGTTATGTTTTAACTATATATATATAGGTTACCCTACTTGCTTAATATTGTTAAATACCTTAGGGTGAAAGTGGTGTCTCTTGAGACATACTTGCTTGCATTTGCACAACTATTTTGCCAACGGATTGCTGCTGTATCCATTCCATCATTACTGAACATGTGAACATAGCCTTAGACTGGAGAGTTATCCTAGAAACACTTCTTCACAGTAATTATGCAGTGTAAATGCACACAGAATTCTTCTTTATTCTAAATGTCATGTGATAGCAGATTATTTTATAATGATTTATAATAAAAATAGTATGTGCTCAATCAACAGAGCTTTACCATGTTATATACTGTAGCTTCTTTTTTGCAAAATCTGCCTCTTCATCATCACATATAGATTTGCTTATTGTTAATTTTGATTGTCACTTTCTGCAATATTTTCCATACTTCTAACATTTGAATAGAGTTGAGCGATACTTTCCGATATCCCAAAGTATCGGAATCGGAATGGTATCGCCGATATCACTAAAATATCGGCGATACCCGATACCGATACCGGAAATCCAATGTAAGTCTATGGGAACAAAATATCGGAACTAAAAAAACCCCATTCTTTCCTTGTAAACACTAAATATACACACATAGAATACATATATATATATATATATATATATATATATATATACATGTCATTGTGACATATATATATACATATATGTATAGTTTATACACTTCTACATAGTAAAATATCCTCTGATTCAATTGCCGGGTAAAGCCGGCTTCTGTGAAAAGACAGAAGCACCCGACATGAAATGACACTTGGTGTACATAGGGTTAACCATGTCTTTTCATGTCGTTTGCTATCTGATTTGCACAAACAATTACATGAGTGGCTGTGTGCAAAATTTCACACCTGTAGGGGTTAATTAAAGGTGTAAATTCGTTGTAAAAAAACCGGACTTTTTTGCTACGAATTTACACCTTTAATTAACCCCTACAGGTGTGAAATTTTGCACACAGCCACTCATGTAATTGTTTGTGCAAATCAGATATCAAACTACATGAAAAGACATGGTTAACTCTATGTAAACCAAGTGTCATTTCATGTCGGGTTCTGCATTTTCACAAAAGCCGGCAATTGAATTAGCGGCTATTATACTATGTAGAAGTGTATGAACTATAAATATATATATATATATATCTGTCACAAACTCAATGACATGTATATATATATATATGAGGTGTAAAATTGCTGAAAAAAAATGCGTGGGCTCCCGCCCTATTTTCGCAACCAGACAGACAAAGCCAGTGAGTGGGGGCAGATAATAATAGCCCAGAGAGGGACCATTATTTTTGGCCCCCCCGGCTACTAACATCTGCCCCCAGACACCCCAGAAAGGGCAAATCTCTAATTAGATTTGCCCTTTCTGGCACTTTGCCCGTCTATTCCCATTGCCCTGTAGCGGTGGCGAATGGGTTAATAAGGGGTTAAAATGACCTTGCAATTGAAAGGTCACTTTAAGCCAGGTTAATAATTGAGAGCTGTCAATTAGACAACTATCAATTATTAATCCTATTGTATGAAAGAAAAATCAAACACACACTTTAATAAAAAAGAAGTTTAATGAAATAATCACACAGTTTTTTACCATATTTTATTTACCTGCTAAAACCATTTCCTGTAATAAAAATAAAATAATAAAGCAAAATTATTCTTACCAATCCGATGCACAGTCAGGTCCCACAGTGTAATCCTTCAGAAAGGGTTAATGTTTACTGCAGGGACCGCAGCTAATGCTGCAGCCTCACAGTAAACCCCCAAATGAATAAGTTCCTCTCCTGGCTGACAGGAGAGGAAGTGGAAAGCTTAATTGATTGCTTTCCACTTTCACTTCAGGTCAGCCAGGGACAACATCAGTGACGTCAGAGGGAACTGATTAACAAAAATAGGGGTTCCCTTCGAAAAAAAAATGGCGTGGGGTCCCCCCTATTTTTGTTAACCAGCCAGATGAAGCAGACCGCTGAGGCCTGGATTTTCAGGCTGTTAAGGAGCCAAGATCCATGGACCTTGCCAGCCTGATAATAGCAGGCCACAGCAGTCTGCATATCTTGGCTGATTAACAAAAATAGGGGATCCCCTCGAAAAAAATTGGCGTGGGGTCCCCCCTATTTTTGTTAACCAGCCAGATGAAGCAGACCGCTGAGGCCTGGTTTTTCAGGCTGGTAAGGATCCAATATCCATGGACCTTGCAAGCCTGATAATACCAGGCCACAGCAGTCTGCTTAGCTTGGCTGGTTAACAAAAATAGGGGATCCACTCGAAAAAAAAACGGCGTGGGGATCCCCCTTATTTTTGTTAACCAGCCAAGTAAAATGCAGACTGCTGCGGCCTGGTATTAAAAGACTGTCAAGGCCCATGTATTTTGGCCCTCAACAGCCTGATAATACCAAGGTACAGCAGCCCCACATTTGGCGCATCAAAAGATGTGCCAATTGTGGCACTTCACCCGGCTCTTCCCACTTGCCCTGTAGCGGTGGCAAGCGGGGTAATAAGGGGTTAATGTCACCGTTGATTGCACGGTGACAATAAGCCCGGTTAATAATGGAGAGGTGTCAATAAGACACCGATCCATTATTAATCCCAAAGTTTTTAAATGTTTAAAAAAAAGACACAGCAAGAAAAAGTCTTTTAATGAAATAAAAGAGACAACACAGTTTTCATTTTTTTTATTACTCTCTCATTCCTGCGACGCCATCGATCTCCTGTAAAAAAATTTTAAAAAAACCAACAGTATACCACCTGTCCGACGCAGTCCATAACGACAGTCCCACGACGATCCAGCTCTGCTACATCGGAATGACAGGCAGAGCCTGACATCCCGGCGCAGCACAGCTGCTTACCAGCTTCCCCGGCGGTGACGTCATCGGACTGCTTTACGGCCGCGATTACCCAGCAGTCACTGCAGTTATCGCGAGATACTGCATGTGACCGCCGGGGAGAAGAGGATGGCGGCCATTAAGCAGTCCGGGATGTGACCGCCGGAGATCTTCTGCCGGGTAAGTGCCGCTGACTCCTGACAGACCCGACCGACGGACACTGACAGTGACAGTGACAAATCCGATTCCGGTATCCGATATGACGAAAATATCGGAACTCGGAATCGGAATTCCGATACAGCCAATATCGGCCGATACCAGATATTTGCAGTATCGTATCGCTCAACACTACATTTGAACAAATTATATGCTCTGTTTCACATAATGGCAAAGACAATGTACTTCACGTATTTTCATAAATATAGTGTATTGAATTATTTAATGATAATTTTCTGATTTTTCTATTTTCATCTATCTCTGTCAAATATTCAGATCCCAGAAGACACTAGAATTATCATCCCACCTACTCCCCCTCTAGAACATTCCTGTCACTGAACAGCTGTAAACCTGACAGAATGTTGCCCTAGTTATTATTCAAGCAAATAATAAATAACATTTGTAATATTCAAATAAAAAGTTTGTCGTGAACAAAACAAAATATTTTCTGTAACAACTATTATTTATGAATATGTATGATTCTGAAAGAAGGCTCCAGCTATGATAGTTGTCAATAGACCAGTTTATTTCTTTTGGTTTTATATACATATATAATACGTATATAACCTATTTTATTTTAACTGACAGTAAGAGAAGCATTAATGATTAGCTGAAAGGAAAGAGGATATTGTGTTCTGAAAAGTGATAGTTGTAATATCCTGGCATTCCAATCAGAAATACTATTTTCATATGAAGAGGATTTCTTAAAAACAGTTTTGGTACTGAAAATTATCCAATATATCTTGAAATTCTGAGTATTAGGGTGCTTCACAATTCATTTTTTCCTGTGTTCAGTGGCCCTGTTAGGGTTTACGCCAGATCATATCCCTCAAAATGAGATTCTTGCATGCAGACAACAGTGCCATTGACTATAAAGATGCAGAAGGAGTCGTCATGTGCTCTTGTGCATTATTTTTGGTTGCGTACGACTATTCAAGGCATACAGCAAGCAGTAGTAGAATATTGGGCCACTGAACGTAGGAACATAGAAAAAAGCCAATGTGAATGGGCCCTTACAATATCCATATTGAGATAAGTGGCAACCTTCACCACATTGCAAAGCCTTGCCAAAGTCCAAATGCCTTTACCTCCACCCCCAAGGGTGGTTTGCACATTAATGACCAGGCCAATTTTTACAATTCTGACCACTGACCTTTTATGATTTAATAACTCTGGAATGCTTCAATGGATCCCGGTTATACAATTTTCCAACTTTTAAATAACAGAGATTTGTCACACAAAATACTAAATAAGTAAAATTTTCCACATGTCTACTTTACAACAGCACAATTTTGGAACCTCAATTTTTTTTTGTTAGGAAGTTAAAAGGGTTAAATGACCAGCGATTTCTCAATTTTACAAGACCTTTTTTTTCGTTAGGATGACATCACATTTGAAGTCAGTTTGAGAGGTCTATATGATAGCTGATACCCCAAAGAGACACAGTTCTAAAAACGGCACCCCTCAAAGTGCTCAAAACCACATTCAAAAAGTTTATTAGCCCTTCAAGTGCTTCACAGGAATTTTTGGAATATTTAAAAAAAATGAACATTTAACTTTTTTCACAAAAAAATTACTTCAGATCCATTTTTTTTTTTTCCCAAAGGAAACAGGAGAAATTTGACACCAAAAGTTGTTGTGCAATTTATCCTGAGTACGCTGATACCCCATATGTGGGGGTAAAACACTGTTTGCGCGCATGGCAGAGCTCGGCAGGGAAGGAACGCCAATTGACTTTTTCCACACAAAATTGTCTGGAATTGAGATCGGACGCTGTTAGGGTCTGCGGAACGCACCAAATATAAGATGTGGAGAGGTGCGTTCGCAGCCCGGGGTCCTCCGTGCAGGAGGAGCCTGCTGCTAGTAAAATGGCGTAAGAAGCAAACTCTGTTATCCCGCAGAGTCGCCAACATAAACGCCGTAACGCGCTGTGGCAATAAGTGCGAACTCTGTTACTCCACAGAGCCGCTAGAAGGAGAGCCGCAGCGATGTGTGCGAACTCACTAAACACAACTGAGTCGCAAAGAAAACACTCTAGGGCGCTGTCTAGCGTTGAAAGCGAACCCTGTTACGTCACAGGGCCGCTGAGAAAAAGTGCTGTGTCCTGTCAGGCTCTCAGGTACACAGTTAAGTGCTAAGCGTACATAAAGCGTGATCATGTGCTAATGTCCTCGCGGGAGTCACCCGCAATCTATGGCGTCTGAACGCCAGACCTTGAATACGGCAATCAAAACTCCTCACCGGTTATGCCGGTAATCTAGGGCATCTAGGACGCCGACCCTGACCAGCTAGCACACCAAACTCCTCACCGATTAAGTCAGTATTCTAGTGGCTTATTTCAGCCGGGTCCCTAACCACACACACACATGACCACACTGGCGCATAGCATACAATGGTTGATATTAGCGCATGGCGGCCCAGCCATGCTACCCTTTTATAGTAACAGCTACAGGACCTGCCAGAAACAAGGACCAATGAAGCTTGTTCCAGAACAACAGTAGTCACAGGACCTTCCTGGCAGACCAATAGGAGCTGCTGCAGTACCTGAGCATGTGACCCCTGATTTCCAATGAGAGATCTCACTCTGGGCATGCTCAGAAGGGAAAACGCAGGACTTTGTCCCAAAGACGTCTGCTCCAGCACTGGCTATAATAGCAGATCCAGGAAAGGCAGCAGCAAGTCAATGCACAGTACTGGAGTGGGCAAGACGCTTGGACCGACGTCTCTGCAGAGCAGGCTCCACTGCGGCCGGAGATGAATGGGAGACCGCAGCGGGGCTGGTTCGGGACTCCCCTTGTGCAGCAGCGGGAACTCAAACCCTAACATTACCCCCCTCCTAGGGCCCCCCCTTCTTTGGGCCTCGCTGCGCTCAAAGGCAGCGATGAGCTGCGGAGCGTGAACATGCTCGGCAGGCTCCCAGGACCTATCCTCAGGCCCATAACCCCTCCAATCCACCAAATAAATTTTTTTACCTCGTACCACCTTGTACCCAACAATGGCGTTTACCTCATGATCGTCGGTAGATGAACCCGACGTCCCGGCAGATGACTCGGAAAACCGGGAAATGACCACGGTTTCAGGAGGGACACGTGAAAGTTGTCAGTGATACCAAGGCGAGGCGGAAGGGCTAGGCGGTAAACCACCGGGTTTACCTGCTCAAGAACTTTAAAGGGGCCCAAAAAGCGAGGTGCCAACTTGGTGGACTCTACACGTAGCCTGATGTTTCGGGCAGAAAGCCACACTAGGTCACCCGGAGCAAATGTAGGAGCGGGGCGCCGATGGGCATCAGCCGAAGACCTCATCCTCTCTTTGGAGGCCTGAATGGCATCCTGTGTGCGGTCCCAAATGTCCCGTGCCTCCACAGCCCAGTCTGCCACCCTGGAATCGGCGGAAGACACGGGCATGGGCACTGGTACCCGCGGATGCTGACCGTAATTCAGGAGGAATGGGGTCTGTCCGGTGGAGTCAGCCACAGCATTATTTAGAGTGAACTCAGCCCACGGTAGCAAAGATGCCCAGTCATCCTGCCTGGCAGAGACAAAATGTTGCAAGTATGTGACCAAGGTCTGGTTGGCCCTCTCTACCAACCCATTCATCTTGGGATGGTATGCAGAGGAGAGATTCAACTCAATGCTGAGTAAACGACACAGCTCTCTCCAGAACCGAGACGCAAACTGGGGACCTCGATCACTGACAATTTTGTCTGGCATACCGTGAAGGCGGAAAATATGCCTAATGAATAATGCTGCCAAGGCCCGTGCAGACGGTAACCGTGGTAACGGCACTAAGTGCATCATTTTGGAGAAGTGGTCGGTTATCACCCAGATGATGGTGCAGCCCCGAGACTTGGGTAAGCCCACCACAAAATCCATCCCGACCATCTCCCAAGGCCTGTCTGCCACCGGTAAAGGGAAAAGTAACCCAGCTGGCCATTGTCGAGGGGACTTATTCTTGGCGCAGGAGACGCACGCCTGAACGTATTCCCTGTCGTCATGGGCCATCTGCGGCCACCAGTATGTTCTCGCCAGCAACTCAGAATTCTTTTTGTCCCAAAATGTCCACCCACCCTGGACGAATGTGCCCAAGAGAGTACTTCCGGTCGCAAATTGATGGGCACAAAAGTCTTGCCCGGAGGCACAGACTCAAGCGAAACCGGAGCCACCGTTCTTAGGCTTTCTGTGGGGACAATAAGCCGAGGCTCCTCCTCCACCTCCTCAGAGGACACCACGGAGCGGGATAGAGCATCTGCGCGAATGTTCTTCTCACTGGAGAGGAAATGGAGGGTGAAATGGAACCGGGAGAAAAACAAGGACCATCTGGCCTGACGGGAATTTAGCCGCTGGGCTGTCTGCAAATACACCAAATTCTTGTGGTCCGTGAATACTTGGAAGGGGAAGCGAGCCCCCTCCAGAAGATGTCTCCACTCGGAGAAGGCCAACTTCATAGCCAGTAACTCCCTGTCCCCGATGGAATAATTCCTCTCTGCTGGTGTAAATGTCTTGGAAAAGAAGAAGCAGGGATGCTTCCAAACCTGGGCATCCTTTTGAAAGAGGACTGCTCCAGCACCAACAGAAGAGGCATCCACCTCTAAGATAAACGGTTTATCGACATCGGGGCGATGTAAGATGGTAGCACTGGCGAAATGCGACTTGATGGAGGAGAACGCCTTTGTGACCTCCTCTGATCACAACTTGGGATTAGCTCCCTTCTTGGTGAGGGCTACCAAGGGAGCTACCAAAGTAGAGAAGTGGGGAATGAATTGGCGATAGTAGTTAATGAACCCCATAAAGCGCTGCACCGCCTTAAGGGAGTGGGGTTCTTGCCAATCCATCACAGCCTGTAGTTTGGTAGGATCCATAGCCAATCCCTGGGTGGAGATGATATAGCCCAGGAAAGGTAGAGACTCCTGCTCAAACATGCACTTCTCCAACTTCGCATATAGGGAATTTGCTCGCAAGAGGTCGAAGACCTTGCAGACATCTCTCCGGTGGGAGGCCATATCTGGAGAAAAGATGAGAATGTCATCCAGATAGACTACCACCGAGGTGGTCAACATATCCCGGAAGATGTCATTCACAAAGTCTTGGAAGACAGCTGGGGCGTTACTGTCACGCTGTCTAATGATATGTATACAATGTAAGTAAACTATTAATACAGGAACAACACTCCATACAACAACTAGTATAGCAACATCAGCATATAAGTATAGAATAGATTTACCTGACACGATATCTGCTGAACTCAGGATTAATCTTGAGGACTTGATGAGCTGAAACAGGAAAGAGGTGGACCGGGATCTAACCTGACCCTAAACTGGGGTCCTAACTAATCCCTCACCTTGGAGGTACTGATAATGGTTCAGAGGTCCAAGTCACCAACCTAACCCTGTCTCCTATCAGACCCTGAACCCTGTAATCAGTCCTAAGAAGGATCCTGACTACCACCAAAGGGATATGGGCTGATCTCAGCTAAATACACAGATTAGACATATAAGACAGACAGGATAACACTCGCTTGCATACACACTCAAACACCAAAGGAACATAAATGGTCTGGGAAATAAACTCTAACCAAGTTGAGCTTAGAACAACTAAGGAGCTCACAACTAAAGTCTATACAGATTCATTCCTATCTGTGGTCTGCATGAAGGTTTCACTGGCAACTCCCCAAGCAGACAACCAGGAATTTAAAGGAAACCAATCAACAAATAATCAATTGCAGCCGGGAGAAACTGCACCCAGTCCCAGCACCGAGCACAGACAGAATTAACTCCCTAGCTGCCAAACACAAAGAAACAGCAGCTCAGCTGTGAGAAGTCAAAATGTGCAACCGCGACGATCTTCGTGGCAATGCACACATGACAGTACCCCCCCTTTTACGAGGGGCCTCCGGACCCTCAGGGCCAGGCCTGCCCTGGTGAGTTCTGTGGAAGGTCCGAACCAAACGATCTGCGTTAACATCAGACGCAGGGACCCACGTCCTCTCCTCTGGACCATACCCCTTCCAATGCACCAAGTACTGAAGGGACCGGCGATTCAGACGTGAGTCAATGATCTTTGATACTTGAAATTCCAAGTTACCATTGACCAACACAGGAGGAGGAGGTAGAGGTGACGGTATGACTGGTGCCACATACCTTTTAAGTAATGACTTGTGGAACACATTATGAATTTTAAACGTAGGAGGGAGGTCCAGACGAAATGCCACAGGATTAATTATGGAACTGATCCTGTACGGCCCGATGAATCTGGGACCCAGTTTCCAGGAGGGCACTTTAAGTTTTATATTCCTGGTAGACAACCATACCAGATCGTTCACATTCAGATCTGGACCAGAAACTCTCCTCCTATCAGCCATACGTTTGTAACGGTTCCCCATCGCACTCAGATTATTCAATACACCTCTCCACACAGAAGCAAGTGACGACAAGAAACGCTCCTCCTCAGGAACCCCAGAAGGGCCCCCCCCATTGAAAGTACAAAACTGGGGATGAAAACCATATGCCCCAAAAAACGGGGACTTACCAGTGGACTCGCTCCGCCTGTTGTTAAGAGCGAACTCTGCCAGAGGCAAGAAAGAAGACCAGTCCTCTTGGTTCTCTGAGACAAAACACCGGAGATATGTCTCTAAGCTCTGATTCAGACGCTCTGTCTGACCATTGGTCTGCGGATGAAAAGCCGAGGAAAATGACAATTGCATCCCCCGACGTAAACAAAATGCCCTCCAAAATTTGGACACAAACTGAGACCCCCTATCTGACACCACATCAGAAGGCAACCCATGAAGTCTAACGATCTCCCTAATGAACACCTGCACCAGAGTTTTAGCATTAGGGAGTGCAGGAAGAGCAACGAAATGTGCCATCTTACTGAACCTGTCAACAACCACCAGTATGACAGTATTCCCTGACGACGGAGGAAGGTCCGTAATGAAGTCCATAGATAAATGAGTCCATGGACGCTCCGGAAGTTTCAAGGGTAAAAGGGTCCCAGACGGACGGGTATGAGGGGTTTTAGAGCGAGCACACACCCCACATGACGCGACAAAAGTTATAACATCTTTATTAGCATTAGGCCACCAAAACCCGGCGAGAAAGGAGATCTAAAGTAGCCTTACTCCCTGGATGTCCTGCTAGAGCAGAATTATGATGTGCCTCAATAACCTTTTGTCTCAACAGATTTGAGACAAACAGTCTCCCTGGAGGTCCTGCAGGGGCGTCCCCCTGAGCCTCTAACACCTCCTCCTCAAGCTCAGAAAATACAGCCGACACTACCACCCCTCCTGAAGGATAGGACTCGGGTCATCCGTTTTCCCGGCCCCTGGGAAACTGCGAGACAAGGCATCAGCTTTTACATTCTTAGACCCCGGGCGATAAGTGACGACAAAATTAAACCTGGTAAAAAACAACGACCATCGAGCTTGTCTGGAATTCAGACGCTTAGCGGATTCCAAATACAACAGGTTCTTGTGATCAGTAATAACGGTAACCGGGTGGACTGCCCCCTCCAAAAAGTGACGCCATTCTTCAAAAGCTAACTTAATGGCCAAAAGTTCCCTATTGCCGATATCATAATTCCTTTCGGCGGACGACAATTTCTTAGAAAAGAAAGCGCACGGATGCCATTTACCAGGGGACGGACCCTGGGACAATATAGCACCCACCCCTACGTCAGACGCATCCACCTCCACAATGAACGGTTGAGATGCATCTGGTTGGATGAGAACGGGTGCCGAAGCAAAACATTTCTTCAAAGAGGAAAAGGCTTGGCAAGCTTTGTCCGACCATTTAGAAAAATCCGTCCCTTTTCTTGTCATGTCAGTGAGAGGTTTGACGACAGATGAGAAATTACAAATAAATTTCCGGTAGTAGTTAGCAAACCCCAAAAAACGCTGCAGAGCCTTAAGATCCCCTGGCTGATCCCATTCAAGCACTGCTCTCACCTTTTCAGGGTCCATACGGAAACCGGAGGCTGACACCAAAAAACCCAAAAACTGAAGTTCCTGTACGGCAAATACACACTTCTCCAGTTTGGCGTATAATTTATTGTCTCGCAAGATCTGCAACACCTGTCTCACATGCTCCTGATGAGACACAAGATCTGGCGAGTAAATTAAAATGTCGTCCAAATATACAACCACAAACAGCCCCACAAGGTGATGAAAAATGTCATTAACAAAATGTTGGAATACTGCTGGTGCAGTAGTCAGACCAAAAGGCATGACTAGGTTCTCATAATGTCCCTCCGGCGTGTTAAACGCCGTTTTCCACTCATCCCCCTCTTTTATCCTAATCAGATTATACGCCCCCCTGAGATCCAATTTAGAAAACCATTTGGCGCCAACAATTTGATTGAAGAGATCAGGAATAAGAGGGAGTGGATACGGATCTCGAACAGTAATCCGATTAAGTTCGCGGAAATCCAAGCAAGGGCGTAGGCCTCCATCTTTCTTCTTCACAAAGAAGAACCCCGCGGCTACTGGGGAAGATGAAGGTCTAATATGCCCTTTGGCCAGACTTTCAGAAATATAATCTTTCATAGCCTGCCTCTCAGGACCAGAAAGATTATACAACCTAGCTTTAGGCAACTTAGCATCAGGAAGGAGATTAATAGAGCAGTCATACACGCGATGAGGAGGCAACTCCTGACACCCCTCCTCAGAGAAAACATCCCCAAAATCCTCCAAAAAAGGAGGCAATGTACTAGGCACGACCGCACTGATGACTGTGTTCATGCAGTTGCTTTTGCAAAACTCACCCCATTGGCTTATTTCTCTGGACTGCCAATTAATCACAGGGTTATGTTTAACCAACCAAGGAAGTCCCAACACAATGGGAGTAGGTAGACCCTCCAACACATAACAAGATAATTGTTCCCTATGTATTGCCCCTACCCGAAGGTCAATGTTATGAACCTCATGAACAAAGCTACCTTGGCCGAGAGGCCTGGCGTCAATGGAGAATATAGGGATCGGTTTGACCAATACACTCAGATGCATACCTTGAGCCTGAGCAAACTGAGCGTCAACCAGATTAGCCCCGGAACCACTATCAAGAAGAACAGACAATCTCTCCACTCTCGTACCAACTACCACCTCCACTGGTACAAGGAACTGAGAAGAACTGGCGGATGAAATACATACTCCCAGGTTGTCGTCCACCACACAACCTGGGATTAACAGTTTTCAGGCGACTTTTGGCTCAACAAGGCACGGGATGGACATTCTCCAACAAAATGTCCCTCTTTCCCGCAGAAAAAACATCTTCTAGTCCTGCGGCGTACCGCCAATCCCCTTCTACGAAATGATGTCCCTCCCAACTGCATAGGCTCATCCGAACAGACAAGGGGAACCTCAACATAAGGGACTTTAGTGGTAGGTGGAGAAACAACAGGGAGTGGGGTTACCTCACCCCTCTCCCGAAGCCGTCTATCAGTACGGATAGCTAAGGCCATAGCAGCCTCCAGAGAAGGAGGAGACTCATACTGAGCCAAAACATCTTTTAATTTATCAGAAAGCCCATGACAAAACTGGCTCCTAAGAGCTGGGTCATTCCACTGAGTATCTGTGGCCCATCTACGAAACTCAGAAGCAAATTCCTCTGCCGGACGATCTCCCTGCTGTATCTTACGTAATTTTGTCTCAGCAAGAGAGACCCGATCTGGGTCATCATATACCAATCCCAGGGCAGTAAAAAATTGATCTACAGACAGTAGAGCCGGGGATCCCGGAGGAAGGGAAAATGCCCAGGATTGAGGGTCCCCTTGCAGAAGTGAGACAACAATTCCCACTCTCTGCTCCTCACTCCCTGATGATCGAGGCCGAAGCCGAAAATACAATTTACATGCCTCCCGGAAGGTGAAAAATTTGTCTCGCCCACCAGTGAACCTGTCCGGGAGAGCAACCTTAGGTTCAACTCTGGTTTGCTCCAGGGGAGACAAAACTTTGGACTTAATGTCCGTCAGCTCCATGGATAATCCCTGCAACTGCAGAGCCAGCTGGGCTACTGGATCCATGGTAACTGGAGATAATTTTTAAGGCCAGTGAAAATGTCCCGCTGTCTAATGATATGTATACAATGTAAGTAAACTATTAATACAGGAACAACACTCTATACAACAACTAGTATAGCAACATCAGCATATAAGTATAGAATAGATTTACCTGACACGATATCTGCTGAACTCAGGATTAATCTTGAGGACTTGATGAGCTGAAACAGGAAAGAGGTGGACCGGGATCTAACCTGACCCTAAACTGGGGTCCTAACTAATCCCTCACCTTGGAGGTACTGATAATGGTTCAGAGGTCCAAGTCACCAACCTAACCCTGTCTCCTATCAGACCCTGAACCCTGTAATCAGTCCTAAGAAGGATCCTGACTACCACCAAAGGGATATGGGCTGATCTCAGCTAAATACACAGATTAGACATATAAGACAGACAGGATAACACTCGCTTGCATACACACTCAAACACCAAAGGAACATAAATGGTCTGGGAAATAAACTCTAACCAAGTTGAGCTTAGAACAACTAAGGAGCTCACAACTAAAGTCTATACAGATTCATTCCTATCTGTGGTCTGCATGAAGGTTTCACTGGCAACTCCCCAAGCAGACAACCAGGAATTTAAAGGAAACCAATCAACAAATAATCAATTGCAGCCAGGAGAAACTGCACCCAGTCCCAGCACTGAGCACAGACAGAATTAACTCCCTAGCTGCCAAACACAAAGAAACAGCAGCTCAGCTGTGAGAAGTCAAAATGTGCAACCGCGACGATCTTCGTGGCAATGCACACATGACAGTTACAGAGCCCAAAGGGCATCACCAGATATTCATAATGCCCATTGTTATGTTTCGGTAGCTGAGGAGAGCAGGAAAAAAAGGAAATACACCAGAGCAGTTGGAAACTATGAGATTGCAGTACCCTGACTAACCACCACAACTAGAGGCAGCCGTGGAGCGTTCCTACGTTGGTCCTAGACGCCTCGTCACAGCCTGAGAAACTAACTACACCTAAAGATAGAAAGAGGAAAGCTAGCTGCCCCGGAGCAGATCCCCAAAGAACATAGAAAGCCCCCAAACATGTAATGGCGGTTAGACAAGAAGAAATACTGACACAGACAGAAAATAGTATGAGCAAACGTTGGGGCCCAAACTTACTAAATAGAAAAGGATAGGAAGGGTACTTACTGGAATCCCAAAAAACCCTGAAAAGCACCAACTCTACTAATTTCAAAAAAGCCTGAGATCACACGATCTCTACCACCTAAATTAGTTCTCTGGTGTAACCAAAAACAAAACAGCAGCCACTGAAAAAACTGGAAAAAGCAAATGTACAAACATCAGTGGCTGAACTGAACTGAGAGGGCAAAAGCCCCCAGAGAGGACCCTGAAGGCCCCCACAGAAGTGCAGGACAAAATGCAAAAATCAAGCACAAAAACAAAAAGAAGAAAATGTCTTATCTGTTAGCAGGAGATT
This sequence comes from Oophaga sylvatica, assembly GCA_033576555.1. NCBI lineage: Eukaryota > Metazoa > Chordata > Amphibia > Anura > Dendrobatidae > Oophaga > Oophaga sylvatica. Next base: position 8,501 of record JARQOD010000531.1, on the reverse strand, counting down.
CAGACACGACACATCAGGCTACCAAGGAAACAGGAATCAAGGATTGAGACCAGAACAATTGATCACCGGCAACCCTGATGGGAAGGCGACTCCCTTATATAAGACCAGTCAGTAACACCTGATTCCCAATCCTCACAATCTTCACTGGACAGTCCAGTGCCATTTGTAACCACCAGAGAGAGCTTCTGCTCAGAACTCATTTCCAGCCTATTCACAACAGTACCCCCCCCCTTGAGGAGGGGTCACCGAACCCTCATTTGAGCAACCAGGTCGGTCAGGATGAGTTCTATGATACGCACGGATGAGTCTCCTAGCATGGATGTCCGAAGCAAACACCCAAGAATTGTCTTCCTGACCATAACCTCTCCATTTAACCAAATACTGGAGTTTCTGTCTAGAAAAACGAGAATTCAATATTTTCTCAACCACATACTCCAGACCAAAACAGGGTCAGGAGGCACAGTAGTAGGAACCACTGGCTCAACAAACCTCTTCAACAAGGACTTGTGGAACACGTTATGGATCTTAAATGTCCCTGGAAGAAGCAAACGAAAAGAAACAGGATTAAGAATCTCCATGATCTTATAAGGTCCAATGAACCTAGGCTTAAATTTAGGAGATGCCACTCTCATAGAAATATTTCTTGAGGACAACCAGACCAAGTCCCCCACTTTAAACCGAGGACCATCAGTCCTATGCCGGTTAGCAAACCGCTGGGCCCTCTCCTGAGAGAGGGACAACCTCTCCACTACCTGGTCCCAAATCTGTTGCATACGCTCCACAACAGAGTCAACACCTGGACAGACAGAAGCCTCCGTCTGTCCTGAAGAAAATCGAGGGTGAAACCCAGAATTACAGAAAAATGGAGACATCAAAGTGGCAGAGCTAGCCCTATTATTAAGAGCAAACACAAAGCATCTTAGATAAGTCTCCAATGTCTGGTTTGTTCTCTCAGTTTGACCATTGGTCTGAGGATGAAACGCCGAGGAGAAAGACAATTGAACACCAATTTTAGAACAAAAGGTCCTCCAAAATCTGGAAACAAACTGGACTCCTCTGTCAGACACAATGTTCTCAGGAATGCCGTGTAAACGAACCACGTGCTGAAGGAACAAAGGTAACAATTCAGAGGAGGAAGGCAACTTAGGTAATGGCACAAGATGTATCATCTTGGAAAACCTATCGCAAATCACCCAGATGACGGTCATTCTCTGAGAAACAGGGAGGTCGGAAATAAAATCCATAGAGATATGGGTTCTTGGTCTCTTGGGCACAGGTAATGGCATCAACAAACCACTAGAACGAGAGCAAGGCTTGGAGCGAGAGCAAGTCCCGCAGGACTGCACAAACTCCCTGACATCACGAGACAAGGTAGACCACCAAAAGGACCGACTAACCAAGTCTCTGGTACCAAAAATTCCGGGATGACCAGCCAACGCGGAACAATGAATCTCAGACATTACACTCTTTTTCCACTGGTCCGGGACAAACAATTTCCCAACAGGGCAGCGCTCGGGCTTATCCTCCTGACACCCCTCCAGAGCCAGTCTCAAATTGGGCGAGATGGCGGAAAGAACTACACCCTCTTTCAAAATAACAGAAGGATCAGATAACTCAGGAGAGTCCGCCAGGAAACTCCTCGAGAGGGCATCCGCCTTAACATTTTTAGTGCCAGGAAGAAATGAAACCACAAAATTAAAACGTGTGAAAAACAAGGCCCACCTGGCCTGTCTAGGATTAAGTCGCTTGGCAGATTCCAGATAAACTAGATTCTTATGGTCCGTAAGGACCACCACCTGATGTTTGGCTCCCTCCAGCCAATGTCTCCACTCTTCAAAAGCCCACTTCATGGCTAATAACTCCCGATTACCCACGTCATAATTACGTTCAGTGGGAGAAAATTTTCGAGAGAAAAAGGCACAAGGGTTACTTTTAGAGGTCTCTGGATCTCTTTGGGACAAAACGGCACCTGCCCCAATTTCAGAGGCATCAACCTCCACCTGAAATGGAAGAGAAACATCAGGCTGCCGTAGAACAGGAGCAGAAGTGAATCTCTGCTTAAGTTCCTGAAATGCAGAGACTGCCTCAGGAGGCCAATTCACCACATCAGAACCCTTCTTGGTCAAATCAGTTAAAGGTTTAACAATAACAGAGAAATTACCAATAAATTACGATAAAAATTGGCAAAACCCAAGAATCTTTGAAGAGCCTTTAATGAAGTAGGTTGGACCCAATCACAGATGGCCTGAACTTTGACCGGGTCCATTTCAATAACAGATGGGGACAAAATGAATCCCAGAAATGAGATCCTCTGAACGCCAAAAATACACTTTGATCCCTTCACATACAGAGCATTCTCTCTCAAAATCTGGAACACAGTCCGAACATGTTTTACATGAGAGTCCCAGTCATTGGAAAAAATCAAGATATCATCCAAATAAACAATCAGAAATTTATCCACAAAATCCCTGAAAATGTCATTCATGAAGGACTGGAAGACAGAAGGAGCATTAGTGAGCCCAAAGGGCATCACAAGGTACTCAAAATGCCCTTCAGGGGTATTAAATGCCGTCTTCCATTCATCCCCGTGCTTAATGCGAATAAGGTTATATGCCCCCCTGAGGTCAAGCTTGGTAAACCAAGTAGCGTTTTTCACCCTGGAAAACAGATCAGAGATCAAGGGTAAAGGATATTGATATTTCACAGTAATATTGTTCAAGAGACGATTATCAATACACGGCCTTAATGAACCATCCTTTTTGGCCACAAAGAAAAAACCGGCACCTAAGGGTGAAGAGGATGGTCTGATATGACCCTTCTCCAATGACTCCTTGATATAAGACCGCATAGCGTCATGTTCAGGTACAGACAAGTTAAAAAGGCGACCTTTAGGGAATTTACTACCAGGCACTAATTCAATAGCGCAGTCATAGCTCCTATGGGGAGGTAAGGATGCAGATTTACTTTCGCTAAACACATCAGAAAAATCAATCAAAAAGTCAGGAACATCCTGAGCCTGGGGGGAGGCAGAAAAAACAGGAGTGTTGGTATTAACACATTGGCAGCCCCAACTGGTAACAGACACAGATTTCCAATCCAAAACAGGATTATGAGACTGTAACCAAGGGAAACCCAGTACGATAATGTCATGCAGATTATACAGAACCAAAAATCTGCAACTCTCCTGATGATCAGGTTCTACCCTCATTATCACCTGAGTAGAGAACTGAGGTTTATTCTCAGCCAAAGGGGTAGAATCGATCCCCAGTAGGGAATAGACTTCCGTAGGGGTATCAAGGGAAACCCACAACGTTTAGCAAAATCAAAATCCATCAGGTTAATAGCTGCTCCAGAATCAACAAAAGCCTGAGCAGAAAATGAGGACAGAGAGCATATCAGGGTGACAGTTAATAAAAACTTAGTCTGAACACTACCCAAGACAACTGAGCGTGCAAAACGTCTTCCCCGCTTAGGGCAGACTGAAATAGCATGAGAGGCATCACCACAGTAGAAACATAACCCATTGCGCTTTCGAAATTCATGACGCTGTGCCCCAGAAACCACTCTATCACACTGCATGGATTCAGAAGCAGGTTCACAAGGCAACATTATTCCACGCATACTTTTCCGCTCACGCAAACGTCTGTCAATTTGAATCGCTAATGACATAGAATCATTGAGACCAGAGGGAACAGGGAATCCCACCATAACATCCTTTACATGATCTGACAGTCCCTTCCGAAAAAGAGCTGCCAAAGCGTCGTCATTCCATTTGGTCAGGACTGCCCACCTACGGAATCTCTGACAGTATAACTCAGCGTCCTCAAGCCCCTGACTTAATGCCAACAAAGTTTTTTCAGCTTGATCAGTGACATTAGGCTCATCGTACAATAACCCCAAAGCCTGAAAAAACGCATCAACATCACTCAAAACAGGATCCCCAGGTGTCAGGGAAAAAGCCCAATCCTGAGGGTCGCCGCGCAGAAGAGAGATGACAGTTTGAACCTGCTGCGCTGCGTTCCCTGAGGACTTAGATTTTAAGGCAATAAACAATTTACAGTTATTTTTGAAATTCAGAAACTTAGCTCGATCCCCTAAAAACAAATCTGCCATGGGAATCCTAGGTTCCACAACAGGCAACCTAGCAAGATAGGTAGCAATACTCCGAACTTCAGTGGCAAGCTGATCCACACGGCCAGACAACTGTGCAAACTCCATTGAGAGAGAAAAAAATCCTCCTCAGCACCCAGAGATACAGAGGGAAAAAAAAAAATGCAACAAACAGAAAAAAAAAAATCTCTGACAACTCTGACAACTTTTTTCTTTCCACAATATTTTTCCCTTCTGTGAGTACCATAAAATTTTCAGTTTAGGCCGTTGATACTGTTATGTTTCGGTAGCTGAGGAGAGCAGGCAAAAAAGGAAATACACCAGAGCAGTTGGAAACTATGAGATTGCAGTACCCTGACTAACCACCACAACTAGAGGCAGCCGTGGAGCGTTCCTACGTTGGTCCTAGACGCCTCGTCACAGCCTGAGAAACTAACTACACCTAAAGATAGAAAGAGGAAAGCTAGCTGCCCCGGAGCAGATCCCCAAAGAACATAGAAAGCCCCCAAACATGTAATGGCGGTTAGACAAGAAGAAATACTGACACAGACAGAAAATAGTATGAGCAAACGGGGCCCAAACTTACTAAATAGAAAAGGATAGGAAGGGTACTTACTGCAATCCCAAAAAACCCTGAAAAGCACCAACTCTACTAATTTCAAAAACGCCTGAGATCACACGACCTCTACCACCTAAATTAGTTCTCTGGTGTAACCAAAAACAAAGCAGCAGCCACTGAAAAAACTGGAAAAAGCAAATGTACAAACATCAGTGGCTGAACTGAACTGAGAGGGCAAAAGCCCCCAGAGGGGACCCTGAAGGCCCCCACAGAAGTGCAGGACAAAATGCAAAAATCAAGCACAAAAACAAAAAGAAGAAAATGTCTTATCTGTTAGCAGGAGATTCAGACACGACACAGCAGGCTACCAAGGAAACAGGAATCAAGGATTGAGACCAGAACAATTGATCACCGGCAACCCTGATGGGAAGGCGACTCCCTTATATAAGACCAGTCAGTAACACCTGATTCCCAATCCTCACAATCTTCACTGGACAGTCCAGTACCGTTTGTAACCACCAGAGGGAGCTTCTGCTCAGAACTCATTTCCAGCCTATTCACAACAGCCCATCCCTGGTGTTAAATGCCGTCTTCCATTCGTCCCCCTCACGGATGCGAATCAGGTTATACGCTCCCCGCAGGTCTAACTTAGTAAATACCCTTGCTCCCCGAAGCCTGTCAAAGAGCTCAGAGATTAGTGGCAAAGGATATTTATTTTTCACGGTGATAGCGTTGAGACCCCTATAATCAATGCACGGACGTAATTCTCTGTTCTTCTTCTGAACAAAGAAGAACCCCGCTCCCGCTGGTGACACCGACTTCCTAATGAATCCCCTTGCCAAGTTCTCCTGAATATATTGGGACATGGCCTCTGTCTCAGGAAGAGAGAGGGGATAAACCCTTCCTCTAGGAGGCTCAGCTCCAGGCAAGAGGTCGATAGGACAGTCATAGGGGCGATGAGGTGGAAGAGTCTCCACAGCCTTCTTCGAGAAAACATCGGCATAAGACCAATAGACCTTGGGAAGAGGAGAGAGGTCTATGGGTATCTCATGGTGTTGACCTGCACGCTGTCCCTAATGCATCTGCCTTTACATAAATTACCCCAACCCAGAATTCTCCCTGAAGACCACTCAATATGGGGAGAGTGGTGGCGGAGCCAGGGTAATCCCAACAAAACCTCATCTATACCCTCAGGGAGGATAAAAAATGATATATTCTCCTGATGGGAAGGAGACATAGACAAGGTGAGTGGGACAGACTGATGGGTGATTTGTGAGGGCAGAATTGCTCCGTTCAACACCCGTACCGATGCTGGTTCAGCCAGCAACACCAAAGGCATGGTGTGGCGAGAAGCAAAGGAGGATGACATAAAATTCCCCTCTGCCCCAGAATCCACACACAGATTGACGGGTAGGGTGGTAGAACCGTGGGTAATTATCCCCTTGAGGAGCACTTTAGGGGCAAAACTCATGGCGTCCAGTGACCCTGTTCCTACGGTTACTGGGCGCGACCATTTATTCAGCCGCTGTGGACATCGGTTGGCAAAATGTCCCTGCTGCTGGCAAATATAACAAATCGGGGATGGACGAGTGACCCAAGATTTAGATCCTGCAGGAGCAACCTCCTGAAGGTCGGGCGCCTGAACGGGCGACTCCAGAGGGGTGGTGAAGGTTGGAGCCAACCGAACCCTCTGCCTACACTGGTGTAAGGTTCTGTGTACATGTTCCTGAAACTCAGTTTTTCCGTCAGCCATTTTACTTTCTGTCTTGCTGCAGCTGTCTTGCCCTCAGTCAATATGGAGTTTCCAGCTTGCATGTTCCCGCCCTGATTCTCTCCCTCTTGCTTCTTAAGCAGCCACAGCTGAGCAATCAGTGCTTCAGAATCAAGCCTGCAGTGTACCTGTGACCTGACTCCTGGAAGCCTTGGACCTTGTACTCCAGTTATTTCCTATTGTGGAACTTTGGAACACTCGTGGACTTTGGAACCTTGCTATTTGATAGATCCACGTTTGCATGGACTTATGGTAACAGAGAAGAGATCCTGAACCTGTTGTGGAGAGTGATTGCTGAGCTTAAGTTACTCTGGCCTGCTGTGTCTCCTGCTTTTGTATCTGCAAACTGTGTGACTATTATTGCCACTTGTATGAAGTAATACAAGACCTTCTATATCAAACCTGTGACTCCTGTGTTTTCATCGCACCCAAGCACAAGACACTATATGAACTGTACTCCTTACATTACAAGATTCTGAAGCCAAACGTTAGTGTCTGCTGGGTCTGGAAAAGGCTGTGTCTGCTGTAACTGTGGATATCAGATGTCCGGTTGTACTTTCTGTGATGACAGTGGTTGTGACTTCTCACAACCATTCCAGGTGAGCAGTTCCCTTAATTTTTTTTTCTCTCTGCAGTGTTACCACAGGTAAACACTATTGTTTTTTTTTTTCTCTTCTCCTCTCCTTCCAGTACTCCTGTCTTAAAAGATCTGGAAAATGGAGGCCCGCATAAAGGAACTTTGCGGAGTGACTGATAATATCCTTGCAGATTTGCAGACTATAAAAACCCGTTTTACAAACCTACAGGACCTCACTAATCACAATTTGCAAGTGTTTGGACAGACTGCCCAGGATTTGCGAGCCAGGATTGAGGTTCTAGAGGAGCGAGTCCAGGCTCCTGCCGTAGCCCCGAGTTCTGGGATTCCCAAGTTGCCCCCTTTTCGTTTTGGCGGTGAACGTGAGAAATTCAGGGGATTTATTAATCAATGCAATCTTTTTTTTTCTGCACATGCTTCACAATTTCCCACTGAACGATCTAAAGTACTTACTATAATTATTTTGCTTACCAACAAGGCTTTGATGTGGGCAAACCCTCTGATTGAGACTGAGGATGAATGTTTGGATCATCTTGATGCTTTCATTTCAGCCATGGGACAGGTGTTTGATGACCCCAATCGAGGTGCAACAGCTGAAGCAGCCATGTTAGCTTTGCGCCAAGGTAAGCACTCGGTAGCTGAATATGCCTTGGATTTCAGGAGATGGGCCCTTGATACCACCTGGGACAGTTCCGCCAAAAAATCTATTTTTCGAAAAGGGTTATCTCCACTGATTAAGGATGAACTTGCTCGTGCCGACCCTCCCACTGCGTTAGGTGACTTTATTAACTACTGCATCCGTATTGATACTCGTCTGACTGAACGCAGACAAGAGAGATGGTTCGAAAGCAATCGCACTAACCTTTTCCTACCTTCCTCTCCAGCTAAGGAACCTTTGAGTAGGATCACACGGGAACCTGAACCTGAACCCATGCAGGTAGACTCTTTACAACGACGGGTTAGTGATGCACGCAAGGAACATCGTTTTAAGGAGAATCTATGTTTCTATTGTGGTAAGTCAGGGCACTTCATTATAAACTGCCCCAGCCGTTCTCGTAAGACTACTGCAGCACTCATTCACTGTGAGTGTTGCGAGAGGGGATCTGTCAGGTCCGAGCCTCAGGCTCCAGAGAGATCTGCAGCAACAGATCTTGATTTCTCGGACTTAAACTCCGTTACTTCTGAGGACGTTGACTGTGTAAACGCTGCAATTTTTCAAGTTTCCTCAGCGGTGTCCCAGCTGAGTTGTAAGAAAAACAATTCTCATTGCTTTCTTTCCATCAAACTCTGGGTTGACTCAGCTTGGGTGTCTAGCTCTGCTATGATCGACTCAGGGGCAAGTGGAAATTTTATGGATGTCTCCTTTGCTCTGAAACAGGGGATACGTTCAGTGAAGAAGGCTACTCCAGTACAGATGGAAACTGTGGATGGCTCCCTGCTGACCTCTGGACCAGTGGATCAGGAAA